>CM075757.1:3743635-3986135 GCA_037974335.1 Prionace glauca | reverse complement strand
CCAAAGATGTGCGGGATATGTTGATTAGCCATGCTAAAATTGACCCTAGTATCAGGGGGATTATCAGATAAATGTGTGGGATTATGGGAATAGGATCTGGGTGAGATTGTGGTTGGTACAGACTCAATGGGCCAAATGGCCTCCTTCTATACTGTAAAGATTCTATGATTCCTTCTCATTTGTTCCTGTTGCCATTCTCCGCACTTGCTCCGCACTATGGTATGTTAGCCTTTATAGGAAGGAGTATTGAATATAAGAGCTGGAGTCTAATGTTGCAGTTGTACAGAACGTTGGTTAGGCCACATTTGGAGTACTGCATCCAGTTCTGGTCGCCTTACTACCGGAAGGACGTGGAGTCTCTGGAAAGGGTGCAGAGGAGGTTTACCAGGATGTTGCCTGGTATGGAAGGACTGGGGTATGAGGAAAGATTGAAGAAATTGGGGCTCTTTTCCTGTGAAAGACACCGACTGAGGGGGGATCTAATAGAGGGATATAAGATTATGAAGGGTATAGATAGAGTAAACAGAGGTAAGCTATTTCCTATAATAGAGACACGTAGGACAAGGGGCCATGGACTTAAGGTGAGGGGGGAGCGGTACAACACAGATATTAGAGGGAGGTTTTTCACACAGAGGGTAGTGGGGGTATGGAATGCTCTGCCAAGTAAGGTGGTGGAGGCAAACACACTAGAATCATTTAAGACTTAGACAGGCACACGACTGGGTTGGAGATGGACGGATATAGGAGGACCTTTTAAATAAGGGTCATTAGCATTGGGGCGTCCCTGGTAATGTAAATGGGTATAGTATGATAATAATGTTTTTTTTCTCTTTTCATTCACAGGTTTTAAGTCGGTCCACCTTGTGTCCAACGAGGGGCACACACGCGATAGATCGTACTGGGGCTGCTCTTGGTTGTTCGAGATTGGCCTAGTGCTTCATGTCGTTAGTCTGTGCCTAAACTGGACCAGATACTGGGCAAGACGACAGCTCAGTGACTATCGCTGATTGCTGTGCAGACACATGGATTTGGGCCGGTGTCTGTGGGAGTTTGCACATTCTCCCCATGCTTGTGTGGGTTTTCTCCAGGTGCTCCGGTTTCCTCCCACACCCCAAAGATGTGCTGTTAGGCTGATTGGCAGGAATAAATTCTCCCTAAATCAGTTTCCCTCAATCTGGATGGCCATAAAACATTAGACAGGGGTCGTGGGTGGAGAGGGGGACTGGTGGTGTTGAGATGGCGGCACGGGCTCGTTGGGCCGAAGGGCCTGTTTCCCGGGCAGTATTATTCTTTGTTCTTTGCTCAAAATCCAGTTTGAACTTTTCCCAGCTGAGCAGAAAGGTCACAGATACTGCCATAGAGTCTTACAGGGCAGAAAAGGCCCTTCAGCCCATCAGGTGAAAACAACAACCACTAAAGTGGCACTGATCCCACTTTCCTGCAGCTGTCTCATACGATGATGTTCGCATGGGGGCAGCACAGTGGGTTAGCGCTGCTGTCTCACAGAGCCAGGGACCCAGGTTCAATCCCAGCGGCACGGTGACACAGTGGGTTAGCGCTGCTGTCTCACAGAGCCAGGGACCCAGGTTCAATCCCAGTGGCACGGTGACACAGTGGGTTGACACTGCTGTCTCACAGGGACCCGGGTTCAATCCCAGCAGCACGGTGACACAGTGGGTTAGTGCTGCTGTCTCACAGCGCCAGGGACCCGGGTTCAATCCCAGCAGCACGGTGACACAGTGGGTTAGCGCTGCTGTCTCACAGGGACCCGGGTTCAATCCCAGTGGCACGGTGACACAGTGGGTTAGTGCTGCTGTCTCACAGCGCCAGGGACCCAGGTTCAATCCCAGCGGCACGGTGACACAGTGGGTTAGTGCTGCTGTCTCACAGCGCCAGGGACCCAGGTTCAATCCCAGCGGCACGGTGACACAGTGGGTTAGCGCTGCTGTCTCACAGAGCCAGGGACCCAGGTTCAATCCCAGTGGCACGGTGACACAGTGGGTTAGTGCTGCTGTCTCACAGCGCCAGGGACCCAGGTTCAATCCCAGCGGCACGGTGACACAGTGGGTTAGCGCTGCTGTCTCACAGAGCCAGGGACCCAGGTTCAATCCCAGTGGCACGGTGACACAGTGGGTTAGCGCTGCTGTCTCACAGGGACCCGGGTTCAATCCCAGCAGCACGGTGACACAGTGGGTTAGTGCTGCTGTCTCACAGCGCCAGGGACCCGGGTTCAATCCCAGCAGCACGGTGACACAGTGGGTTAGTGCTGCTGTCTCACAGCGCCAGGGACCCGGGTTCAATCCCAGCAGCACGGTGACACAGTGGGTTAGTGCTGCTGTCTCACAGCGCCAGGGACCCGGGTTCAATCCCAGCGGCATGGTGACACAGTGGATTAGCGTTGCTGCCTCACAGGGACCCGGGTTCAATCCCAGCGGCACGGTGACACAGTGGGTTAGCGCTGCTGTCTCACAGTGCCAGGGACCCGGGTTCAATCCCAACAGCACGGTGACACAGTGGGTTAGCGCTGCTGCCTCACAGTGCCAGGGACCCGGGGTCAATCCCAGCGGCACGGTGACACAGTGGGTTAGCGCTGCTGTCTCACAGTGCCAGGGACCCGGGTTCAATCCCAACAGCACGGTGACACAGTGGGTTAGCGCTGCTGCCTCACAGGGACCCGGGTTCAATCCCAGCGGCACGATGACACAGTGGGTTAGCGCTGCTGTCTCACAGCGCCAGGGACCCGGGTTCAATCCCAACAGCACGGTGACACAGTGGGTTAGCGCTGCTGCCTCACAGCGCCAGGGACCCGGGGTCAATCCCAGCGGCACGGTGACACAGTGGGTTAGCGCTGCTGCCTCACAGTGCCAGGGACCCGGGGTCAATCCCAGCGGCACGGTGACACAGTGGGTTAGCGCTGCTGTCTCACAGGGACCCGGGTTCAATCCCAGCGGCACGGTGACACAGTGGGTTAGTGCTGCTGCCTCACAGGGACCCGGGTTCAATCCCAGCGGCACGGTGACACAGTGGGTTAGCACTGCTGCCTCACAGGGACCCGGGTTCAGTCCCAGCGGCACGGTGACACAGTGGGTTAGCACTGCTGCCTCACAGGGACCCGGGTTCAATCCCAGCGGCACGGTGACACAGTGGGTTAGCACTGCTGCCTCACAGGGACCCGGGTTCAATCCCAGCGGCACGGTGACACAGTGGGTTAGTGCTGCTGCCTCACAGGGACCCGGGTTCACTCCCAGCGGCACGGTAACACAGTGGGTTAGCGCGGCTGCCTCACAGCGCCAGGGACCCGGGTTCAATTCCTGGCTTGGGTCACTGTCTGTGTTTAGTTTGCATGATCTCCCTGTGTCTACGTGGGTTTCCTCCGGGTGCTCCGTTTCAGTCTGAAAGACCTGCTGGTTAGGGTGCATTGGGCCGAGCTAAATTCTCCCTCAGTGTAACCCGAACAGGAGCCGGAGTGTGGGGGACTGGGGGATTTTCACAGTCACTTCATTGCAGTGTTAACGTAAGCCTTACTTGTGAGAATAATAAATAAACTTTATTTCTGATGTTTTTGTGGGATCTGTTATCTACTCTTTTTGCCGTAGAACGGTTTGATAGAAACGTTTAAAACTGTGAAAAAGGAATAAAGTATTTGGGGAAACTGTGGAATTGCATCACTGTGTGAAATCTCTATTGAGAAAGTGTGTACAACTGGGAGCAATGTCCCAGCCAGAAACCTGAAGATTCAATGTGAGAGATTTAGAAAACCCTTGCTCTTTGTAAACTGTCCTTGGAATGCATGGAGACCAGACTAACAGTAAATAAACAGAACTGGAACAAGAACTACTTCTCCCTCCACAGTTGGTCTGGTGGTAGGGTACTTTCAGCATATATTTCATGGAATCCCTACAGCGTGGGAGGAGACCATTCAGCCCATCATTTCTGCACTGACAACAATCCCACCCAGCCCCTATCTCCTTCTTGTCATTTACCCTGCCAGCAAGGTGCCAATTCATGTAACCTACACATCTTTGGAGTGTGCGAGGAAACTGGAGCACCCGGAGAAAACCCACACAGACACAGGGAGAATGTACTGACTCCACACAGACAGTGACCCAAGGCTGGAATTGAACCTGGGACTCTGGCGCTGATGAGGCAGCAGTGCTAATCTCTTTGGTTGGATGTCAGACAAAAATGCAGGAATATGGGAATAGGACAGGATTTGGGATGAAGACATTGCTCCTCAGGAAGATGAAATTACAATCTCTGCAACTTCAGCTTGGGGCTTACCCCAGTACCCGGGATTTCCAATGGATACAACCTTGTCTGCAGTAAACATGCACATTTACAGGTCACTCTGAAATTAACTATGGACTAAATTCACAATAATGCAGAAGGAGGGTGTGGGTGAACAAGCAAAGACCCTCCCTAAAACATTATACACTGTTCCAATAGGCATGGTCAGCACAGCAAACACATGAACTCACCTGAGCCAGCTGTGTGTGGGGAAAGCCAGTTTGAGGGCCAGCTATTGGCTCCTTCAGGATCCGTTTCACTTTCATACGACGGTTCTGAAACCAGGTCTTCACCTAAAAAAAATAATGAATTTGTTTAACCCTTAGTGTGGCTCAGGATTTCCCCAGAACATTACCTCAAAGACCTGTACCAGTGAGGTACTGCTAGCCACAGCTCTGCTATCCTTGGAGCAAAACCAGGATGTGGTACAGAGCAAGAAGGAATATACAAAACATTGGTTCCATAAAGAATCCCACAACAAAATGTGAAGTCTGGGTAAACACAAGGGAACTGGATAATTATCTGAAACAAAAATTGCAGTTATACGGAGAGGCAGGGGAGTGCGACGAGCAGAGATAATCTTGAAGAAGTGGAATAGATGAGATGGACCAAATGGCCTTTGTCTGTACTGTAACCACCCTACAATTTCATACTTCTGAACTCATTCCAAAGGAATAAGCTTGTTCTGACATTCAGAAAGATGATGACTAACACTCTACATTCGTGTTAATGTAGATGGGCTGAATGGCCTCCTTCTGCCCAGTACGGCTCCTACAAGTAACTCTATTTCTCTACCGACACCCATAGTCATCAATTCTATTCATGGCTACAATTCTCAGCTGTAGCCCTGAATAAATTCAATGGTAAAATATCCACAACCTCCTGGAGGACAAGTTTCCAAAAACATCATCCTCTTTAACACAGAATCTTCTCCACTTAAAGCAGCCAATCCCCACGCTGGGACCAGCCCCTCCCCCATCCACCGCCAATCCCCACCCTGGGACCAGCCCCTCCCCCATCCACCGCCAATCCCCACCCTGGGACCAGGCCCTCCCCCATCCACCGCCAATCCCCACCCTGGGACCAGCCCCTCCCCCATCCACAGCCAATCCCCACGCTGGGACCAGCCCCTCCCCCATCCACCGCCAATCCCCACCCTGGGACCAGGCCCTCCCCCATCCACCGCCAATCCCCACCCTGGGACCAGCCCCTCCCCCATCCACAGCCAATCCCCACCCTGGGACCAGGCCCTCCCCCATCCACCGCCAATCCCCACCCTGGGACCAGCCCCTCCCCCATCCACAGCCAATCCCCACGCTGGGACCAGCCCCTCCCCCATCCACCGCCAATCCCCACCCTGGGACCAGGCCCTCCCCCATCCACCGCCAATCCCCACCCTGGGACCAGGCCCTCCCCCATCCACCGCCAATCCCCACCCTGGGACCAGCCCCTCCCCCATCCACAGCCAGTCCCCACCCTGGGACCAGCCCCTCCCCCATCCACAGCCAATCCCCACGCTGGGACCAGGCCCTCCCCCATCCACAGCCAATCCCCACCCTGGGACCAGGCCCTCCCCCAAACACAGCCAATCCCCACCCTGGGACCAGGCCCTCCCCCAAACACAGCCAAGCCTTACCCGAAGACCAGGCCCTCCTCCATCCAAACTCCCAGAATTTAGCATGTCGGAGTCTACAAGGATTGGGTATGTCTCAATAAGACTAATTCTCTACACATTTCAGAATAATCTGTTGGTTAAAATTGGTGAAGGGTGAGAAAGCAACTGATAAATTTCAGGCACGCTTGACAGGGATGTTTCCTTCTCTATGAACAGTACGTTTTGTCTGTCTAGCGTACAAGAAACAATACTGTTCACTGTATGTAAATAATGTGACAATAATAAACCAAACCAAATCAAAAAGTCACTCACCATCCTGACTTGGAAATGTCATCATTCTTTCACAGTCGCTGGGTCAAAATCCTGGAATTCGCTCCGTAACAGCATTGTGGGTCAACCCACAGCACGGGGTCTGCAGTGATTCAAGAAGGCAGCTCAGCACCACCTTCTCAAGGGGCAACTAGGGATGGGTAATACACGCTGGCCAGCCAGCGATGCCCATGTCCCACAAATGAATAAAAGAAAGTGGCTGCACCCCCACCAGAGACTGTTTATCCCATCGTCTCGTGAAACAAGCAAGAAAAACAAGGAACATACAAATTAGGAGCAGGATTAGACCATTGGGCCCCTCAAACCTGCTCCGTCATTCAATAAAATCATTACTTAAGTTGATTAGTTATACCAAATTGTCTCTTAGTGCCCTAATCCTGGGGGATTTGCAGGGTAAGTTATTGGGTTACAGCGTTAGGCCTGGGTAAGATGCTCTGTGAGAGTCAGCACAGACTCGATGGGCCACATGGCCTCCCTCTGCACTGTAGGGATTATAAATTCAGCCCCACATTGAGCTTATCCCTGAGATCCTTTCACATACTTCTGGCTCTGCCTTAATAACATTCAAAGACTCTGCTTCACTGTCTATTGAAGGAGAGAGTTGCAGAGAATCACCACCCTCAGAGTGAAATGCTCCTAATCTCTGTTTTAAATTAGCAACACTTTATTTTTAAAAACATGCCTCCTAGTTCTCGATTTTCTGATACGAGGAAACATTCTCTCTACACCCACTCTGTCATAACCCTCAGGATCTTATCGATCAAGTTGTCTCTTACTCTAGTAAACTCCAAAAGATACAAACTTTCCTCATAAGATAATCCAGTCACCCCCTGATACTGGTCGAGTAAACCTTCTCCAAACTGTTTCTAACATGTTTACATTTTCCATAGAATCCCTACAGTGCAGAAGGCCATTCAGCCCATTGAGTCTGCACCAACAACAATCCCACCCAGGTCCTATCCCCGTAACCACCTGCATTTACCATAACTAGGCCCCCAACACTAAAGGGCGACTAGGGAATTTCACAGTAACTTCACTGCAGTGTTAATGTAAGCCTTACTTGTGACGAATAAATAAGCTTTAAGTTAAAGGGATCTGGGGGAGGTAGTGGAAGTGAATACGCTAGTGAGTTTTAAGGGCCGAATTGACAAATCCATGAATAGGATGGGAATAGAGGGATATGGTCCCCGGAAGGGTAGGGGGTTTTAGTTCAGTCCGGGGCAGCATGGTCAGTGCAGGCACGGAGGGGCCGAAGAGCCTGTTCCTGTGCTGGAATTTTCTTTGTTCTTTGCTCTTGCACAGGCAATCGACCTAATCAGTACACTCTGGACGTGGGAGGAAACCAGAGCACCCGGAGAAACCCATGCAGACACCGGGAGAATGTGCAAATTCCACACAGCAAGAAGTCTGACAGCACCAGGCAGAGAGCCGAGGCCGGGAATCGAACCTGGGAACCTGGCACTGTGAGACAGCAGTGCTGACCACTGTGCTGACCTATAAATAAATACTCCAGATGAAAAATGATAGAATGAGAGAAGGCTGAAATTGTGTGGACAATGCGTTAGATTCTCTAATTGGGTTTGAGTTTATAAGCATCTTATAAACTGAGCCACAGCTGACACGAGACAGGCTGTAGTTTACAAAGTGAGGGTCACAGGCCCCAACTCCTAGCCTCAAGTCCTTAAGCACCTCATTAGCAAAAGAAAGGTAGCAGAGACTCCAGTATGTCTGCTAGGAGGAAGGTGTGAAAGATTTGGATACAGCGTCACCACTGACCCATTCACAAAGCACTGTCATTAACACTCCATTTGTAGATCTTTAACCTGGAGTACATTACAAAAAGGAGTTTTCACGTAACACAGGCTAAATACAAAGGTCACATCATCTGAGTAATGTGCTCGAGTTAGAATCACTTAACAAATCACTGAAACCCACATTCCACAAGTTTCATTGTCCTTGGAATGGCAGTTTGTGAGCTGAGTCATTTTACAAAAAAACACAGAGACGGTCACTGCTGCCTCTAACCTGAAATCATGATGTGGAGATGGACTGGGGTAAACACAGTAAAAAGTTGGTGTTAACCTGGTATTGTCAGATTTCTTACTGTGTTTAACCTGAAATCCCCAGAACAAAAACAACTTACAGCAGCTTAGCTGCATGGACAGACAAGTAACAAATGCAATTTAACACAGAAACATGTTGTCTTTCTGGCAGAGAGAGAGATGCTGGAATCTGAAACAAAAACATAACATGCTGGAAAACCTCAGCAGGTCTGACAGCTTGTATGGACAGAGCCAAAGATTCGAGTCTGGAAATATTGGCTCATTTCTCTTTGCAGAGCTGCTGAGATTTTCCAGCAATTTCTGTTGGTGTTGTGGAAGGAGGTAATAATGGCCTAGCTGAAAAATTAGATCAAATATACCTGTGCTGTTTCTTTGACAGAGCTCTCCAATTAGCCCCCTGCTCTTTGCCCATAACCCTGTAAATCCTATTAGGTGTTTATCCAAATTCCCTTTGAAAGTTGCTATTGAATCTGTTTCCACTGCCCTCTCAGGCATCAGGTACTCTGGTTACAACACAGGGGAAGGCTTATTATGATTCATGCTGGTACTGGGCAGTAAAAAGTCTGACAACACCAGGTCAGTGGTTAGTACAGCTACCTCCAGCACCAGGATTCCTGGTTAGGTACATAGAAACACAAGTAGGCCATTCAGCCCATTGAATGCGCCATTTAATGAGATCACGGCTGATCTGTGGCCTAACTATAGATAACTGCATTTGGCCCATAGCCCCTAATACATTTGTCTAACAAAAAATGATCTACCTCGGATTTAAAGTTTGCATATGTACAAGAGAGTTCCAAATTGCAACCACTATCACACTAGCAGGACGGCACAGTGGGTTAGTGCTGCTGTCTCACAGTGCCAGGGACCCGGGTTCAATCCCAGCAGCACAGTGACACAGTGGGTTAGCGCTGCTGTCTCACAGGGACCCGGGTTCAATCCCAGCAGCACGGTGACACAGTGGGTTAGCGCTGCTGTCTCACAGGGACCCGGGTTCAATCCCAGCGGCACGGTGACACAGCGGGTTAGCGCTGCTGTCTCACAGGGACCCGGGTTCAATCCCAGCGGCACGGTGACACAGTGGGTTAGCGCTGCTGTCTCACAGGGACCCGGGTTCAATCCCAGCGGCACGGTGACACAGTGGGTTAGCGCTGCTGTCTCACAGGGACCCGGGTTCAATCCCAGTGGCATGGTGACACAGTGGGTTAGCGATGCTGCCTCACAGGGACCCGGGTTCAATCCCAGCGGCACGGTGACACAGTGGGTTAGCGCTGCTGCCTCACAGCGCCAGGGACCCGGGTTCAATCCCAGCAGCACGGTGACACAGTGGGTTAGCGCTGCTGCCTCACAGCGCCAGGGACCCGGGTTCAATCCCAGCGGCACGGTGACACAGTGGGTTAGTGCTGCTGCCTCACAGGGACTCGGGTTCAATCCCAGCGGCACGGTGACACAGTGGGTTAGCGCTGCTGTCTCACAGCGCCAGGGACCCGGGTTCAATCCCAGTGGCACGGTGACACAGTGGGTTAGTGCTGCTGCCTCACAGGGACCCGGGTTCAATCCCAGCGGCACGGTGACACAGTGGGTTAGCACTGCTGCCTCACAGCGCCAGGGACTCGGGTTCAATCCCAGCGGCACGGTGACACAGTGGGTTAGCGCTGCTGCCTCACAGCGCCAGGGACCCGGGTTCAATCCCAGTGGCACGGTGACACAGTGGGTTAGCGCCACTGCCTCACAGCGCCAGGGACCCGGGTTCAATCCCAGCGGCACGGTGACACAGTGGGTTAGTGCTGCTGCCTCACAGGGACCCGGGTTCAATCCCAGCGGCACGGTGACACAGTGGGTTAGCGCTGCTGCCTCACAGGGACCCGGGTTCAATCCCAGCGGCACGGTGACACAGTGGGTTAGTGCTGCTGCCTCACAGGGACCTGGGTTCAATCCCAGCGGCACGGTGACACAGTGGGTTAGTGCTGCTGTCTCACAGGGACCCGGGTTCAATCCCAGCGGCACGGTGACACAGTGGGTTAGTGCTGCTGCCTCACAGGGACCCGGGTTCAATCCCAGCGGCACGGTGACACAGTGGGTTAGTGCTGCTGTCTCACAGGGACCCGGGTTCAATCCCAGCGGCACGGTGACACAGTGGGTTAGCGCTGCTGTCTCACAGGGACCCGGGTTCAATCCCAGCGGCACGGTGACACAGTGGGTTAGTGCTGCTGTCTCACAGGGACCCGGGTTCAATCCCAGCGGCACGGTGACACAGTGGGTTAGCGCTGCTGTCTCACAGGGACCCGGGTTCAATCCCAGCGGCACGGTGACACAGTGGGTTAGCGCTGCTGCCTCACAGGGACCCGGGTTCAATCCCAGCGGCACGGTGACACAGTGGGTTAGCGCTGCTGCCTCACAGGGACCCGGGTTCAATCCCAGCGGCACGGTGACACAGTGGGTTAGTGCTGCTGTCTCACAGGGACCCGGGTTCAATCCCAGCGGCACGGTGACACAGTGGGTTAGTGCTGCTGCCTCACAGGGACCCGGGTTCAATCCCAGCGGCACGGTGACACAGTGGGTTAGCGCTGCTGCCTCACAGGGACCCGGGTTCAATCCCAGCGGCACGGTGACACAGTGGGTTAGCGCTGCTGCCTCACAGGGACCCGGGTTCAATCCCAGCGGCACGGTGACACAGTGGGTTAGCGCTGCTGCCTCTCAGGGACCCGGGTTCAATCCCAGCGGCACGGTGACACAGTGGGTTAGCGCTGCTGCCTCACAGGGACCCGGGTTCAATCCCAGCGGCACGGTGACACAGTGGGTTAGCACTGCTGCCTCACAGGGACCCGGGTTCAATCCCAGCGGCACGGTGACACAGTGGGTTAGCGCTGCTGTCTCTCAGGGACCCGGGTTCAATCCCAGCGGCACGGTGACACAGTGGGTTAGCGCTGCTGCCTCACAGGGACCCGGGTTCAATCCCAGTGGCACGGTGACACAGTGGGTTAGTGCTGCTGCCTCACAGGGACCCGGGTTCAATCCCAGTGGCACGGTGACACAGTGGGTTAGTGCTGCTGTCTCACAGGGACCCGGGTTCAATCCCAGTGGCACGGTGACACAGTGGGTTAGTGCTGCTGTCTCACAGGGACCCGGGTTCAATCCCAGTGGCACGGTGACACAGTGGGTTAGCGCTGCTGTCTCACAGGGTGCTGCCTCACAGGGACCCGGGTTCAATCCCAGTGGCACGGTGACACAGTGGGTTAGCGCTGCTGCCTCACAGGGACCCGGGTTCAATCCCAGTGGCACGGTGACACAGTGGGTTAGCGCTGCTGCCTCACAGGGACCCGGGTTCAATCCCAGCGGCACGGTGACACAGTGGGTTAGCGCTGCTGCCTCACAGGGACCCGGGTTCAATCCCAGTGGCACGGTGACACAGTGGGTTAGTGCTGCTGCCTCACAGGGATCCGGGTTCAATCCCAGTGGCACGGTGACACAGTGGGTTAGCACTGCTGCCTCACAGGGACCCGGGTTCAATCCCAGTGGCACGGTGACACAGTGGGTTAGCGCTGCTGCCTCACAGGGATCCGGGTTCAATCCCAGTGGCACGGTGACACAGTGGGTTAGCGCTGCTGCCTCTCAGGGACCCGGGTTCGATTCCGGCCTCAGGTCACTGCCTGTGTGGAGTTTGCATGTTGGTAGGGTGGGTTTCCTCCCACAGTCCAAAGATGCGGTGGTTTAAAAATTGACCCAAACAGGCACTGCAGTATGGCGACTCGGGGATTTTCATCGTAACTTAATGTAAGCCTACTTATAACAGTAATAAATAAACTTTACTTGTTTAAAAAGACTTTCTGTGTAGATATGCTTTCCTGAATAGTCTGGCCCTAATCTTTAGACGAAACCTCCTAGTTCTAGAATCTCCAGCCAGTGGAAATAGTTTATCGTTATCTAACCTGTCTTTTCTTGTTAGTATCTTGAAGAATTGAATCAGATCAGCCTTTAACAATCTAAATTCAAAGATAAACAGGTCCAATTTATACAATCTCTCCTCATAATTAAACTCATGAAGTCCAGATATCATTCTTGTAAATACTGTGGCTAAAGAGTATACAGAATCCACTCCCTCCAAGGCCAATGGATCTGTCCTGAGTATGGAGCCCAGATTTGCTCAAAGTGCTCCGAGTAGGGTCTCAGAGCTTTCTGTATAAACCTCTCAAGAATCATAGAACACTACAGTGTAGAAAGGGGCCCTTCGGCCCATCGAGTCTGCACCGAACACAATCCTACCCAGGCCCTACCCCATATCCCTATATATTATACCCATTAATCCCTCGAACCTACACATCCCTGGACACTAAGGGGCAATTTCTTAGCACGGCCAATCAATCTAACCCGCACATCTTTGGACAGTGGAAGGAAACTGGAGTACCCAGAGGAAACCCACACAGACTTGAGGAGAATGTGCAAACTCCAACAGACAGTGACCCGAGCCAGGAATTGAACCCAGGACCCTGGAGCTATGAAGCAGCAGTGTTAATCACTGTGTTACTGTGCTGCTTCTATGTTCTGATATTCCAGTCCTCTGGAGATAAAGGGCTAGGACCAGCATTCCATAAACCTCCTTGATTACTTTATGCACTTGTCTGTGACATTTTAAAGATCAGAGAATCCTACAGTGCAGAAAAGGTCTTTCAGCCCATCCAGTCTGCATCAATGCCCTGACCTGCCCACCTAATCCCACTTGCCACCACTTGGCCCGTAGCCCTGAATGTTATAGCACACCAAGTACTCACCCACATACTTTATAAAGGAGTGAGGCATCCCACCTCCACCACCCTCCCAGGCAGCGCATTCCAGACCCTCACCACCCTCTGGGTAAAAACGTTTCTCCTCAAATCCCCCTAAACCTCTCACCCCTCACTTTTAACTTGTGTCCCCTCATAAACTGATCCTTCAACTAAGGGGAACAGCTGCTCCCTATCCTCCCTGTCCAGGCCCTTCATAATCCTGAACACCTCAATCAGGCCACTCCTCAGTCATCTCTGCTCCAACGAATACAACCCAAGCCTATCCAACCTCCCTTAAATGTTCCATCCCAGGCAGCATCCTGGTGATCTTCTCTGCACCCCCTCCAGTGTGTTCATGTCCTTCCTACAATGTGGTGACCAGAACTGCACACGGTACTCCAGCTGTGACCTCAAAGTTCTGTACAACTCCATCATGACCTCTCTGCTTTTGTAATCTATACCCTGATTGATAAAGGTGAGTGTTCCATATGCCTTTCCACCTTCAGAGACCGATGGACAATCATGCCCAGGTCACTTTGTTCTTTGGAATTTAATAAGACCACAGGACATAGGAGCAGAATGAGGCCACTCGGCCCATCGATTCTGCTCCCCCGTTCAATCATGGCTGATATTTTTCCCATCCCCGTTCTCCTGCCTTTTCCCCATAACCCCTGATCCCCTTATTAATCAGGAACCTATCTATCTCTGCCTTAAAGACACTCACTGGCCCTCCACAGCCTCCTCTGCGGCAAAGAGTTCCACACATTCCCCACTCCCTGGCTGAAGAAATCCCTCCCCATCTCTGTTTTAAAGGATTGTCCCTTTACCCTGAGGTTGTCCCCTCTCTGGTTCTAGTTTTTCCTACTAGTGGAAACATCCTCTCCACGTCCCACTCTATCCAGGGCCTCGCAGTATCCTGTAAGTTTCAATAAGATCCCCCCCCCACCTCATCCTTCTAAACTCCATCGAGTACAGACCCAGAGTCCTCAACCCGTCCCTCATCCGACAAGCTCTTCATTCCAGGGATCATTCCTGTGAACCTCCTCTGGACCCTTTCCAAGGCCAGCACATCCCTTCCCTTAGATACGGGGCCCAAAACTGCTCACCATCCTCCAACCTCCCAGTGTCAGACCAAGATCTATGACCCTGGAACCCTGAAGTCTATTTGAACATCCCCTGGATTTAATTACATACCATCGAGAGAGTATCTGATCCATCCTTTTAAAGGTCTAAAATGAATAATTTCACAAATGGATTGAAATCCACCTGCTGTGGTTTTGCCCATTTACCTAGTCTTTCAATATCCCTTAGTGATGTTACACTGCTCACCCTTAGTGATGTTACACTGCTCACCCTTAGTGATTGTTACACTGCTCACCCTTAGTGATGTTACACTGCTCACCCTTAGTGATGTTACAGCTGCTCACCCTTAGTGATGTTACACTGCTCACAATGCTGCCAATCCCCACGTCAGCAGCAAATTGGATTGGTGACTCTTTACAGTCTTATCCAAATTGTGAGTAAATGATGTGAATAATTGAGGCCCCCACATAGATCCTTGTGGTACGAGTCACACGCTGTGAGTTTGAGCACCGACTCATCCTCTCTTACTATCTGTCACCTGGCTGCTAAGTTGCCCCTCATTTAGATTGGAAACATTGCCTCTTTTCTCTCTCCACAGGCTGTCAGACCCACTGAGATTTTCTAGCGTTTTCTGTTTTTGTTTCTGATTGGCAGGTAACTTGCTGATGGAAAGGAAAGTTTGGGTTGCTCTCCACACGTTACCTGTTGACTGGTTAATCCAATGGCATTCCCCAGATCCTGCCGTTCTGACGCAGTGACGTAACGCTGCAACACAAAGCACTGCTGAAGAACACGTAACTGCTCAGCAGTGAAGATGGTCCGACCTTTATATTTCTTTGACGTGGATTCTTCACTCGTGTCCTTCTCCTCGACAGAACCCAACCAAGCATCTTCACTTACATCGAGCCTTCCCAAATCATCACGGATCCTGCCTCTGACTGGATAATGTCTGCAATGACAAAGAGGAGGAGATCAGATTGAGACCATTTCCCAAACACCATCGAGATTAAATGTGAGATTCAACCTCACCTCTCTCATCTGCTACTCAAATTTCTCACTCTGCTTGTCCAACACAGGAGCAGCACAGTGGGTTAGTGCTGCTGTCTCACAGGGACCCCGGGTTCAATCCCAGCGGCACGGTGACACAGTGGGTTAGCGCTGCTGTCTCACAGGGACCCCGGGGTTCAATCCCAGCGGCACGGTGACACAGTGGGTTAGCGCTGCTGTCTCACAGGGGACCCTCGGTTCAATCCCAGCGGCACAGTGACACAGTGGGTTAGCGCTGCTGCCTCTCAGAGACCCGGGTTCAATCCCAGCGGCACGGTGACACAGTGGGTTAGCGTTGCTGTCTCACAGGGACCCGGGTTCAATCTCAGCGGCCACGGTGACACAGTGGGTTAGCGCTGCTGTCTCACAGGGACCCGGGTTCAATCCCAGCGGCACGGTGACACAGTGGGTTAGCGCTGCTGCCTCTCAGAGACCCGGGTTCAATCCCAGCGGCACGGAGGTGACACAGTGGGTTAGCGCTGCTGTCTCACAGGGACCCCGGGTTCAATCCCAGCGGGCACGGTGACACAGTGGGTTAGCGCTGCTGCCTCACAGCGCCAGGGACCCGGGGTTCAATTCCCAGCGGCACGGTGACACAGTGGGTTAGCGCTGCTGTCTCACAGGGACCCGGGTTCAATCCCAGCGGCACGGTGACACAGTGGGTTAGCGCTGCTGCCCTCACAGCGCCAGGGGACCCGGGTTCAATCCCAGCGGCACGGTGACACAGTGGGTTAGTGCTGCTGCCTCACAGGCGCCAGGGACCCGGGTTCAATCCCAGCGGCACGGTTGACACAGTGGGTTAGCGCTGCTGTCTCACAGGGACCCGGGTTCAATCCCAGCGGCACTGGTGACACAGTGGGTTAGCGCTGCTGTCTCACAGGGACCCGGGTTCAATCCCAGCGGCACGGTGACACAGTGGGTTAGCGCTGCTGTCTCACAGGGGACCCGGGTTCAATCCCAGTTGGCACGGTGACACAGTGGGTTAGCGCTGCTGCCTCACAGCGCCAGGGACCCGGGTTCAATCCCAGCGGCAACGGTGACACAGTGGTTAGCGCTGCTGTCTCACAGCGCCAGGGACCTGGGTTCAATCCCAGCGGCACGGTGACACAGTGGGTTAGCACTGCTGTCTCACAGGGACCCGGGTTCAATCCCAGCGGCACGGTGACACAGTGGGTTAGTGCTGCTGTCTCACAGCGCCAGGGGACCCGGGTTCAATCCCAGCGGGCACGGTGACACAGTGGGTTAGCGCTGCTGCCTCACAGGGACCACCGGGTTCAATCCCAGCGGCACGGTGACACAGTGGGGTTAGCGCTGCTGTCTCACAGGGACCTCCGGGTTCAATCCCAGCGGCACGGTGACACAGTGGGTTAGCGCTGCTGTCTCACAGGGACCCGGGTTCAATCTCAGCGGCACGGTGACACAGTGGGTTAGCGCTGCTGCCTCACAGGGACCCGGGTTCAATCCCAGCGGCACGGTGACACAGTGGGGTTAGCGCTGCTGTCTCACAGGGACCCGGGTTCAATCTCAGCGGCACGGTGACACAGTGGGTTAGTGCTGCTGGCCTTCACAGGGACCCGGGTTCAATCCCAGCGGCACGGTGACACAGTGGGTTAGCACTGCTGCCTCACAGCGCCAGGGACCCGGGTTCAATCCCAGCGGCACGGTGACACAGTGGGTTAGCGCTGCTGTCTCACAGGGACCCGGGTTCAATCCCAGCGGCACGGTGACACAGTGGGTTAGCGCTGCTGTCTCACAGGGACCCGGGTTCAATCCCAGCGGCACGGTGACACAGTGGGTTAGCGCTGCTGCCTCACAGCGCCAGGGACCCCGGGTTCAATCCTGGCTTCGGGTCACTGTCTGTGCAGAGTCTGTATGTTTCTCCGTGTGTTTGTGTGAGTTTCCTCCAGGTGCTTTGGTTTCCTCCCACAGTCTCAAGATCTGTGGGTTCGGTTGATCGAGCATGCTAAATTCACACTAGTGTCTGGGGTACTAGCAAGATAAATGAGGGGGTTACAGGATGAGGGTCTGGGTAGGATTGTGATGATGCAGGCCTGATGGGCTGAATGGCCTGCCTCTGCACTGAAGGGGTTCTATGAATATCCAGTAATGAAGAAAAGGAAACCCAGCAAGTAAATGTTGGAACATCCTCCTGATGCCATTCATCACCCTGACAACTGTCTCGAGGCTTAACCAGATTCTTTTCAACCTTAGTGCCATCTTGACACTGGGTTCATTTCCTTCTGCCTTCAATGATATTACATCTGCTTCACTTCCCCTGTTGCTGAAGTCCTCGCCCCGTAACTCTTTTTGGGCAGGGTTGGAGGTGGGGAGGGGGCGAATCCCATCCTTCTATTCACCCTGCTTAAACAAGCTCATCCAAAATTTACCTGCCTTTATCCTCATTCACACCGTCCAGTTCACACACGGCCTGTACTCACCATTCCTGGGACATTCGGGTGCCGCTGGCTGGGCCAGCATTTATTGCCCATCCCTAGTTGCCCTTGGGGGCAGTTAAGAGTCACCCACATTGCTGTGTCTCTGGAGTCACATGTAGGCCAGACCGGGGTAAGGACGGCAGATTTCCTTCCCTAAACGGAACCAGATGGGTTTTTCCAACAATGGGTCATCAGGAGATTCTTAATTCCAGATATTTTTATTGAATTCAAATTCCACCGTCTGCCGTGGGTGGGATTTGAACCCCGGGGTCCCCAGAAATGTTAGCTAAGCTTGTGGATTAATAATCCAGCAATAACACCACTACGCTATTGCCTCCTCTAACCTACAATGGAGTCACGATTCACCCTCAGCCTCCAATTCGAATTCTGGCATGGTTGGAATATAACACAAATTTATTAAAAAGGGAAGGTCAGAGGTGAATGTCCAAACTTGTTTATCCTTCCTCACAAAGCAGCCTGATGCAGCAACGCATGTATCCCAACACTGCAGACTAGTCAGTCATTGCCCTCAGGACACAAGAGAGAAAGCAGAAGGAGAGTGTTCATGAAATTGTCGAATACAACCCCTACAATGCAGAAGAGGCTGTTTGGCCCATTGAGTGTGTGCCAGCTCTCAAACAAAGTACCCTTACCCAGACCCTCTCCCCAGCCCTATCTCAGTAATCCACACATTTTCCCATGGCCAATCCACCTATACCTTCACATCTTTGAACTCTGGGGAGAAACTGGAGCACCCAGGGGAGGGTGTCGGGGAGGCCTGGGAGGGGAGTGGGAAAGAGATCGTGCAAACTCCACCCAGACAGTGACCCAAGTCGGAAATCGAACCTGGAGCTGTGCTAACCACTTGTGCTCACCCATGTTGTCAGGTTTTGGCATCTGGATGAGAAACCCAAAATTGTAACCCTCAGATTCAGCTGTCAAAGAGGAGAATGGTGTTTCCACTTTTGAACCTTCATGAAAATACATTATGCAAGAGAGGAAAGAGGGAGCAGGGAGAAGTTTGTGGGGCAGCTGATCTGAACCACTGTGCAGATTCCTGAGCCCTCAGCACATGGACTCCACACACTCCTTACCCACAGACGTAGAGGTTCCCGGCCTCACTTCTTTGATCAGAAAGGCCATGTCAGCATTCTCAGCAAAGTTACTTTGTCCTGAAGAATACGCACAGCCGTAACCACCAACAGATCCTGGAGATATTCCAGCTACAAGAAACATGACACATGTTGGTTCTGTCCGATGATGCTGAGACAGTAATAACCTAAACAATCTCCATTCCAAAATCCATTCCACTTCTACCCACTTGGATTTTGCAAATGTTTTGTCCACCACTTTCCTTCTTTTTGTCTTTCCCCTGGGGCCACGGGGTGCTGGGGGGCAGGGGAGTGTTGTCATTGGGGTGAAGACCCAAGCACCTGTCTCATTCATTGGGCACTGGATAATGATGTTTAAAAGATTAGATGATGCAAACCTTTGCTGGATGATGCAAGTGGTAACAGAGTCATACGGTGCAGAAAGTGCCCATTGAATCTGCACAGACAATAACTATCACTAAAGATGCACTAATCCCATTTTCCTGCATTTTTGTCCCATATCCCTGAATGTTATGTTTCAAGTGTTCATCCATTTACAGGTTGTGAGGTTTCCAGCCTCCACTACCTTCCCAGGAAGTGCATTCCAGATTCCCACCACCCTCTGAGTGAAAAATATTTTTCTCAAATCCCCTCAATCTCCTGCCCATCACCCTAAATCCCCTTGTGACTGATTCCTCAGCCGGGGGAGACACTGTCCCTTACTCACCCTGTCCATACCCCTCATAATCTTATACCCCTCAATCCTGTTCCCCCTCAGCCTTCTCTGCTCTACAGAAAACAATAAAAAGTCTGACAACACCAGGTTTTAGTCCAACCGATTTATTTGATAATATTCTCAAATCAAATAAATCGGTTGGACTAAAACCTGGTGTTGTCAGACTTTTTACTGTGTTTACGCCAGTCCAACGCCGGCAAACCCACATCATGACTACAGAAAACAATCCAAGCCTATCCAGTCTCTCCTTATAGCTCAAACCCTCCATCCCAGGCAGCATCCTGGTGAACCTCCTCTGTATCCCCTCTAGTACAGTCACATCCTTCCTATGGTGAGGTGACCAGAACTGCACATGGTGCTCCAGCTGTGGCCTAACCAACACTCTGTACAGCTCCAACATTCCCTCCTTACTCTTCTACTCTATATCAGCACTGATGAAAACAAGTACCCTGCTCACTTGCTCTGCTGCTTTCAGGGATCTGTGAATAATTACCCCAAGATCTCTCTGTTCCTCTGACTTCCCAGTGTCCTGCCATTTATGGAGTACCGCTTGTCATGTTCCTTCTTCCAAAGTGCATTACCTCGTTCACCATCTGCCTCTGCTCTGCCCATCAGACCAACCCATCTATATCTTCGTAACCTACCACCTTCTCCTTCACTGTTAATCACCCGACCAATCTTGGTGTCACCTGAAAACTTGCTTATTATTCCCCCCTCTCCCACATTATCAATGTATACATCAAACAATAAGGATCCCCAGCTCCGAACCCTGTGGCCACTGGACAGTCACTCAGGGTAATTACAGTGAACAGTAATTATCTTGTCTGCATTATCCTAGTAATTCCTGTCCTGATTAGGGACTATGATTCAATCAGATAATATCTGTTGGGGAAAATTTATTGTTGCATTATGTTGCAGTAGATTGTGAACTGTTCCTTTACACAAGATGTTGCACTTTTGCAGATGTGGTGAAAAAGTATTCTGCAATGTAATCTGTTTTGTTGTGTTGTTAACTTGATATTAATATTGTTTTAAATAAAAGTTCTACAAAATTTGTAGAACTTTTATTTAAAGCTTCTGATGTAGCTGGGGTCCACGATGGTAAAATCACACTTGGGATACTGTGTACAGTTCTGGTCACCCTATTATAGAAAGGATATTATTAAACTAGGAAGAATGCAGAAAAGATTTACTAGGATGTTACTGGGACTTGATGGATTGAGTTATAAGGAGAGGCTGGATAGACTGGGACTTTTTTCTCTGGAGCGTAGGAGGCTGAGGGGTGACCTGAAAGAGGTCTATAAAATAATGAGGGGCAAAGACAAGGTAGACAGTCAATATCTTTTCCCCAAAGATACAAAAGGATCCAGAGGGATAATTCTTTCACACAGAGGGTGGTGAGTGTCTGGAACAAATTGCCAGAGGCAGTAGTAGAGGCGGGTACAATTTTGTCTTTTAAAAAGCATTTTTGTCTTTTAAAAAGCATTTTGACAGTTGCATGGGTATGATGGGTATAGAGGGATATGGGCCAAAATGCAGGCAATTGGGATTAGTTTAGGGGTTTGAAAAAAAGGGGCAACATGGACAAGTTGGGCCGAAGGGCCTGTTTCCATGCTGTAAACCACTATGACTCTATATGTGGGCAGAGAAACAGAGTTAACGTTCCTTCAGGAAGAGTCATACAGTCAAACATTAACTCTGTTTCTCTCTCCACAGGTACTGCCTGACCTGCTGAGTTTTTCCAGCATTTTGTGTTTTCTCTTTCCACTATCCAACGGCACACCCTGAATTCCCCTTCAGCCTGTCAATATTGGCAGATTCACACAAACAGTAAAACCAGTTGTCTATGATGCTGACGTATGGCCCAGTTGACTGAGTTTCGACTGCTTGAAGATCCTACTTCTGTCTTAGTGTAAGGAGGGATGATCACATCTCTACTTGGGATGTTGATATTTCCAATTGGAGGAGCAGGAACTCTCCTGACAGTCTTGCCAATATTTAATCAGGAATATTCAGTAAATACATGTAGATTTTGAGTAGGCTTTTCAACAATGTGACCACAAAGAGATTTATTTGGGAGAGAAACCTGGCCTAATGTTGAAAGCATGATGTGGGTATGCTGGCGCTGGACTGGCATAAACACAGTAAAAGGGACATTTAGCAGTGCAGAAATATGGTCAGGATTGGAGGTAAGTGGTGTTCCCCAGAACAACTTTCTTTTTTTGGATATTTAAATCCAATTCTTTGCGTGTAGGATATTAGAATAGTTAGGAAGGAAGATAAGGGTTATAATATTCAATTCACAACACGCATTTAAATAATCATACAGTCTTAGTATTTGTTTTTTTAAAATTTTGGCCAGTTAAAGCACAGAAAGGTCAAAATTATAGAGAAAAATAAAGTTTATTTATTAGTCACAAGTAAGGCTTACATTAACGCTGCAATGAAGCCACTGTGAAATTCTCCTGGTCACCACACTCCACGCCTGTTTGGGTCAATGCACCCTAACCAGTACAGGATTACAACCAGAATGTTGCTACCAATAGATAACTATGGTTATGAAGACAGTCTCAGGATTGTGTATCTGTTGACACTGAGTAAAGTAAGACTGAGAGATTTGAGGCTATTTTCCTCCCCACAAAATAACTATTGATAAGTTTGAAAAGTGATTAAACATTCTCCAAGTGGTTCAGGCAGAATATGCTACATCCTTTACAGGGCAGTTAGGGAGTTGAAGCAGAGAGGATGCATGGTTAAGGAGCGAGGAAGTAAGATAGCAAGATCATACATGGAAAATAGAAGTGGGGGTAGGCCATTTGGCCCTTTGAACCTGCTCCACAGTTTATTATGATCATGGCTGATCATCAAGTTCAATATCAGAAATTGCTGGAAAATCCCAGCAGGTCTGACAGCATGTGTGGGGAGAGAATAGAGCCATCATTTTGAGTCTGGATGACCCTTTGTTAGAGCTAATCATCTGCAGCTCTGAGGAGGGGTCATCCAGACACGAAACATTGTCTCTAATCTCGCCACACAGATGCTGTCAAACCTACTGCAATTTTCCAGCATTTTTTTGTTTCAGATTCCAGTATCCGCAGTATTTTGATTTTATCAAATTGATACCCTGATTCCCCCCCTTCCCCTCCATGTCCCTTAATCCCTTTAACCCCAAGAGCTAGATCTAATTTCTCCCTGAAATCACAATATTTTGGCCTCAACTACTTTCTGTGGGAGTGAATTCCACACATTCGCCACCCTCTGGGCCAATCCGCTTGTCTTTGGAGTGCTGGGGGACAGCTGGAGGAAACCCACGCAGACAGGAGAGAAAATGCAAACTCCACACAAACAGTGACTGGAGGCTGGAATTGAACCCTGATCCCTGGGATTGCGAGGCAGTAGTGCTAACCACTGTGTCATCCTCTAATCTGTAAGAACCATTGCAGAGCCCAAAGAATGTTGGAAAATGACCATTGATCTAAATACTTCCTTCCCACCTGCCCTTTCTGCTTGTGAAATTCACAGAGATCAGGGAGATGGGGTGAGTGTGGGTGTACAGCTCTTCCCTCTCTCCCTGCAAACAGCTAGTCCATACCCTGCTTAGTGGGGAACCTCTGATCCCAGCACCCTAAGGTGAATCCTGTCTACCCCCCCGTTATGTACAACTGGACACCAATTAACTGGGAGGAAGTGAGTGTGTTAGACTGCTATAAGGTAATACCATCAGCAGTTTACCATCTGTTCTTCTCCAATCAATTCTGATCAGAAGGGAATGAATATTAAGAGCCCCCCACAGTTTGCACTGGGACCACAAACGCTTTCAGTCTAGAATAACCCTCTGTAAATAGTACAGGGAATTCGGCCATCTCCAGTCTCGCCCCAGTACTCACCCTCATCCACAGAGCAACATGAGGTGGTGCTGCTGTTCTCGGTCTGATCCAGCTCGCCTTCCCCCTGTTCTGGCCAGTATCCTACCGTAGCGTCCGGGAAAGAGTTCAAAGTGGGATCTGTCCGTGAGAGAATAGTATGATATTCAGTGAACCATCCATTGGTCAAAGAACGAAAACATTCTCCAAAATGGGAATAGTTACTCCCAGTACCCGGTTTAAGCACCAGTTACCACACATATATACCATGTTACAACACAGGAGGATATTCGGCCCACACTGCCTGTGCCAGCCAGTCCCCCCCCCCCCTCTCCCTCCTTGAAGTATCCAATTCCCTTTCCGCCACTAACCCAGAGTGGGAGCTGCTGCTTCCCCACCTGATTTCCAAGGCTGGTTGGACACCGGGCTGTTCAGTAAATCCCCCTGGTAGGGAAAGCACACCGACTGTGCCCCATTACTGGGGAAACCAGTACCCGCTCCAAAGCAGCACCCGTCCATCTGACTGGGGGGTTCGGTTCGAAGGTGGAAATTGAGATAAAATTGGTCCATGGCGAGAGTTCCTGGAGTGGAGGAAGGAGCTGGAAACTTTCTGTCCAGCCCAGCCACATTCCTGAGCTTGGGGAACATTAATGCAGCAATGCTGAGAACACCGGTGCAGAGAGGACTGTGTGAATAAGGTGTTAATGGCTGCTTTTAGTATGGAAATGTTGTCTGGGATGGATCCTGGGGACAAGGCCATGCTCAATCCGCAGAGTACAACACCAGAGATAGTTAAACCAATCCAAATCTGAGGGTTAACAGTGACAGAACCAACATGTCCCGCGGTGGGATACCCCAGCAAGTATCATCATGGTGGGTGTGTGTGTACTAGCTGCTGTTCAACTTCAATCTTTCCCCCTCTCTCTCTCAACTTCCCAGCCATTATTGATAAATCCCTAATATATATTTAAAACCCAGAAAAATCCAGCAGATTACAGCCTGGAAAGAGGCCCTTCGGCCCATCAGGCACCGGTCTATCCCAGTCCCATTCACCAGTATTTGGTCCAGACCTGCAGCAAGTTTCGGCCTGGGTGGCCATGACCTCACACAGCCAGGGAGATTTATGAGAAGTTTCCAGGAACTTTTAACAATGAGAAAAGGTCACACAAGAGAAATCACAGAATTATTCCAATGCTGAAGGAGGCCTTTCGGCCCATTGTCTCTACACTGGCTCCTTCAATGAGCTGAGTGCCATTCTCCCAGTCTTCCTTCTGTGAAAAGACTGGTTTATTGGAGAGTTTGAAGGGATTTGTTTTTTCACCTAGAGGGTTTTGGAAATCTGGGATTCACTGCCTGAAATCCTGATCACATTCTTTAAAAAAACATAAAGAATGAAAATGCTGTGTACCAATTGAGAAGATGGCATTAAAGTAAAGGTTGTGAATGTAGCCCAATCTATCACACAAACTTTCTTTTACAGAGAATGCTCTCCAATGAATGGGGGGGAGGGGAGAGAAATACTGTTCCTGTATAAATAAAAATGGAATAGATGTGGGGAAAAAAATCACACAATCCCATTCATTGACTCTGTCTACACTTCCAGTGCCTTGGCAAAGCAGCCAGCATAATTAAGGACCCCACACACCCCGGACATTCTCTCTTCCCCCTTCTTCCATCGGGAAAAAGATACAAAAGTCTGAGGTCCCGTACCGACCGACTCAAGAACAGCTTCTTCCCTGCTGCTGTCAGACTTTTGAATGGACCTACATCACATTAAGTTGATCTTTCTCTACACCCTAGCTATGACTGTAACACTACATTCTGCACTCTCTCCTTTCCTTCTCTATGAACATGATGTGGAGATGCCGGTGTTGGACTGGGATGGACACATAAGCTGGTGTTGTGAGACTTCTTAAAGTCCAGTAGGTTTATTCGGTAGCATGAGCTTTTGGAGCACCGCTCCTTCATCGGTTGAGTAATTCTCTATGAACAGTATGCTTTGTCTGCATAGCATAAGAAACAATAATTTTCATTGTATCCCAGTATATGTGGCAATAAATCAAATCTATGTACTCTATGAACGGTATGCTTTGTCTGTACAGTGTGCAAGAAACAATAATTTTCACTGTATCCCAGTAGATGTGACAATAAATCAAATTATATACTCTATGAACTGCATGCTTTGTCTGTACAGTGTGCAAGAAACAATAATTTTTACTGTATCCCAGTAGATGTGACAATAAATCAAATTATATACTCTATGAACTGTATGCTTTGTCTGTACAGTGTGCAAGAAACAATAATTTTCACTGTATCCCAGTAGATGTGACAATAAATCAAATTATATACTCTATGAACTGTATGCTTTGTCTGTACAGTGTGCAAGAAACAATAATTTTCACTGTATCCCAGTAGATGTGACAATAAATCAAATTATATACTCTATGAACTGTATGCTTTGTCTGTATAGGGCGCAAGAAACAATAATTTTCACTGTATCCCAGTAGATGTGATAATAATAAATCAAATTGAAAAGTAGACAATACATTTTGCGTGTATCTATTTTATTGTGTGTGAATCACAGAATCTGTTCCAGTAACAGGGGACCATTTGGCTCATTGTGTCTGTACTGACTCTGTCCAAAGGAACAATCCTGATCTTTGACAACAGGTTACCGCCCCTTCCCAATCTTCCAGCATAAAGAACAAGCCACTGATATCCCTGCCCTTCCCCCGCTCTGGTTTCAGCTCTACTTCCTGGAACAGTGCCAGCAGTGTGTGTGAGTAAAACATCTCCCTGTGTGCAATCACTGCAGCTTGTTAACGTGCTGCGCATGTCCTGCTCTCCCCGACTCACTGAGATATGAAACATCAGCCAATCAGCAAAGTTCAGGAAGGAAGTAAAAGTGGAAGGTTCTGGACAGAGAGGGTGAGAGTTATCTCCCTGAGTGATTCCAGCAATGAGCAATACTGAGGAACGGTCTCCTGCTTCCCCAGCCAGCTGTCACCCTGCAGGTAGGGGGCTGGGGGGCTGGGGAGGGGGGCTGGGGAGGGGGGATGGGGGGCTGGGGAGGGGGGGATGGGGGGCTGGGGAGGGGGGATGGGGGGCTGGGGAGGGGGGATGGGGGGCTGGGGAGGGGGGATGGGGGGCTGGGGAGGGGGGATGGGGGGCTGGGGCTGGGGGGCTGGGGCTGGGGGGCTGGGGAGGGGGGCTGGGGATGGGGGGCTGGGGGGCTGGGGAGGGGGGCTGGGGAGGGGGCTGGGGGGCTGGGGAGGGGGGCTGGGGGGCTGGGGAGGGGGGCTGGGGCACTGAATGGAGTGTCACACACACACAGACAGTCTCTATTCTCTCTTCCGCTTCCAAACAGGCGGTGCCTGAACAAACTTCTCCATTGAGTTCAGGAGAGAGACAGAGAGACAGACAGAGAGAGATAGAGACAGACACAGACAGAGAGACAGACACAGTGACACAGACAGAGACACAGACACAGACAGACAGAGAGAGATAGAGACAGAGATAGTGAACGGTGTCACCGTCAACAAAGCCTCAAATCCACAGACGGTCAACACTGCCAAAGGTCGGAGTCAAGCTCCTGGATCAGAGTTTAATCTGTTTAAAACTGTCCCGTTTCTCTTTGCTTTTCTGCCTTGGCTACCCTCCATTTAAGGCTGTTTATATTTACATAGAATTAGTTTGGAATGAGAAGACACAACAAGTCCGTTCAGGCGGGGGTAGAGGTGGACCCTCACTTGGCAGGGGGTCGAGGGGTGCCCTCACTGGCAGGGGGTCGGGGGGTGCCCTCACTGGCAGGGGGTCGGGGGGTGCCCTCACTGGCAGGGGGTCGGGGGGTGCCCTCACTGGCAGGGGGTCGGGGGGTGCCCTCACTGGCAGGGGGTCGGGGGGTGCCCTCACTGGCAGGGGGTCGGGGGGTGCCCTCACTGGCAGGGGGTCGGGGGGTGCCCTCACTGGCAGGGGGTCGGGGGGTGCCCTCACCTGGCAGGGGGTCGGGGGGGTGCCCTCACCTGGCAGGGGGTCGGGGGGTGCCCTCACCTGGCAGGGGGTCGGGGGGGTGCCCTCACCTGGCAGGGGGTCGGGGGGGTGCCCTCACCTGGCAGGGGGTCGGGGGGGTGCCCTCACCTGGCAGGGGGTCGGGGGGTGCCCTCACCTGGCAGGGGGTCGGGGGGTGCCCTCACTGGCAGGGGGTCGGGGGGGTGCCCTCACTGGCAGGGGGTCGGGGGGTGCCCTCACTGGCAGGGGGTCGGGGGGGTGCCCTCACTGGCAGGGGGTCGGGGGGGGTGCCCTCACTGGCAGGGGGTCGGGGGGGTGCCCTCACTGGCAGGGGGTCGGGGGGGTGCCCTCACTGGCAGGGGGTCGGGGGGGTGCCCTCACTGGCAGGGGGTCGGGGGGGTGCCCTCACTGGCAGGGGGTCGGGGGGGTGCCCTCACTGGCAGGGGGTCGGGGGGGTGCCCTCACTGGCAGGGGGTCGGGGGGGTGCCCTCACTGGCAGGGGGTCGGGGGGTGCCCTCACTGGCAGGGGGTCGGGGGGTGCCCTCACTGGCAGGGGGTCGGGGGGTGCCCTCACTGGCAGGGGGTCGGGGGGTGCCCTCACTGGCAGGGGGTCTGGGGGGGGGGGAAGCGCTGCCCTTTTAGAGAATTCTATATTTAGATGCTAGATTAAAGTCAAGCCCTGACTGCCCTCATTGGTGGCTGTGTGAGATCCCATTGCATTCTCTGAAGATGAGTGGGATATTTTTCTTTTAAGTTTATCAGTGTCACAAGTCAGCTTACATTAACACTGCAATGAAGTTACTGTGAAAATCCCCTAGTCGCCCACACTCCGGCTCCTGTTCGGGTTACACTGAGAGAGAATTTAGCACGGCCCAATGCACCCTAACCAGCAGGTCTTTCAGACTGTGGGAGGAAACTGGAGGAAATTCACAGACACAGAGAACTCCACACAGACAGAGACCCAAGGCTGGAATCGATCTCGGTTTCCTGGCACTGTGAGGCAGCAGTGTTAACCACCGTGCCACAGTGCTACCCATAATTAGTCATTACACAGAAACATGTGGGTAGATTAGCGAGAGCCACATGGATTTCTGAAAGGGAAGTTTGTCTAACCAACTTGCTGGAGGTTTTTAAGGAGGTAACAGAAAGGGTTGACATGCTGTACATAGACATTCAGCAGGCATTTGATATTGTGCTTGTGGGAAAGGTTGTAGCTCACTGAATAAAGGGACAGCAGCAATGTGGATACAAAATTGGCTGAATATTAGAAAGCAGAGAGTAATGGGCAATGGATATTTTTGGGTTGGTGGAAGGTTTAGTTGTGGTGTTCTGCAGGGTTGTGAATTGGAACCCTTGCTTTTCAATGATTTATATCTTGGTGTGCAGGGTACAATTTCAGATTTTCTGGATGATATAAAACTTGGAAGCATTGTGAACTGTGAAGATGATAGTGTCCTTCAAAAGGACAAAGACAAGTTGGTGGATAGGTGCCAGGTGAGGTTCAGTATGGAGAAGTGTGAGGTGATGTATATTGATAGGAAGAACATGGAGAGACAATGCAGGAGCAGAGGAACCTGGGTGTACATGTGTATTGATCAGTGAAGGCAACTGGAGAGAACAGGTAATAAACCTTACCAGATTCTGGGCTTTATTAATAGGGGCATTGAGTAAAAGAGCAAGGAGATTATGCTGATAAGAACATAAGAAATAGGAGTAGGAGTAGAACATCTGGCCCTTCGAGCCTTCCCCGCCATTCAATAAGATCATGGCTGATCTGAAGTGGATCAGTTCCACTTTCCCACTTTCTCCCCATTTCCCTTAATTACCCTGTCTATCAGAAACCTATCTACCCGTGACTTAAATATATTCAGCGAGGCAGCCTCCACTACAACGGGCAGAGAATTCCAGAGATTCACCACCCTTTGAGTGAAGAAGTTCCTCCTCGACTCTGTTCTAAACCGCCTCCCCCTTATCTTGAGGCTGTGCCCCCTAGTCCTGTCCTTTGAGCGGGAAGAATCTCTCTACCTCTACCCTATCCATCCCCTTCACTATCTTATACGTCTCTATAAGATCCCCCTCATCCTTTTAAATTCCAAAAATCTTACATGAGATACTAGTTAGATCTTAGCTGGAATATTGTGTGCAGTTCTGGGTGCCACATTATTAGGAAGAATATGAACACTTTGGAGAGAGAGGGAAGAGGTTTACGAGGATGGTTCCAGGGATGAGAAACTTTAGTTATGAGGATAGTTTGGAGAGGTTGGGACTGTTCTCTTTGGAAAGAAGGTGGCTAAGAGGTGATTTAATAGAGATGCTCAAAATTGAGGGCACAGGACGGAGTAGATAGGGAGAAACTGCTCCCACTGGGAAAAGGATGGAAAACAAGAGAGTGTAGATTTAAAGTGTTTTGCAAAAGAAGCAAATGTGATGAGAAAAACTTTCTTACAAAGTGAGTGGTGGGGGTCTGGAATGTTCCACCTGGGAGTGTGGTGGAGGCAGATTCAATCGAGGCGTTCAAGAGGGCACGGGATGATGATGTGAGCAGAAACAATATGCCGGGGTGAAAGGTGGGAATGGCACGAAATCACAATGCTTGTCTGGAGAGCCAGTGTATTCATGGTGGGCCAAATGGCCATCTTCTGTGGGTAGCGATTCTGTAACTGAGGCAATGGCACAAGCTAATCTTGCTCAGGTTGGTAATTTGTATCATCGCTTTCACGAGGCTCCTGCACAGTTATATTTCTCTGCAAAGAGTTCAAGATCTTGAAAGAATAAATAGGCCAATTAATTTCCCAAATCTGTCTCTAGATACCAGCGGTTGCAGTAGTCTTCGAGTGAAAGCCTCTTGTGGACACATCATAGAGCCCATGAGTTTAAAAGCCTGGGCCAAGGCTCGAATAGACACAGTGAGTCTCTCATTCATTATCTCTTCAACGTGGTATTTACATACACCCGATTGTACGCCCTGAAGACCAATGGTAGGCAATCTGAATCTCTCCCTGGACAACTGCTAGTGCCTCAGAAAGGCCAGATTGAGGTCAGGTCTTGTCATGATCCCATCTTTGGGTGTGAACGGGATACAAGATCACAATCATTTTGCACTTCCCAGATCTCCTAATGTCTGCCTCACCATGTAGTGGCAACAATTGTCCAAAAACTCTCCACCTGGCAGTTCAAATTTCTCTTCTCGTGCCACTCCTGCTTCTGTTGGTCTCTTATCTTCTCTCTAGATATTCTTTATCCTATGGGCGGCACGGTAGCACAGTGGTTAGCACTGCTGCTTCACAGCTCCAGGGTCCTGGGTTCGATTCCCGGCTCGGGTTACTGCCTGTGTGGAGTTTGCACATTCTCCTCGTGTCTGCGTGGGTTTTCTCCGGGTGCTCCGGTTTCCTCCCACAGTCCAAAGATGTGCGGGTTAGGTTCATTGGCTATGCTAAAATTGCCCCTTAGTATCCTGGGATGTGTAGGTTAGAGGGATTAGCAGGTAAATGTGTAGGGATATGGGGATAGGGTCTGGGTGGGATTGTGTTCGGTGCAGACTCGATGGGCCAAAGGGCCTGTTTCTGCACTGTAGGGTTCTATGCTGGTTCTATTCTCCATCTTGAACTCACACATTCTTGTCTTCTTCAGGGACTCGATTCATTCCCATGTCAGAGCTGCAGTAAGAAATGGACCTGGCAGGAAGTGTGCAAACTGGCACTCTTCACCACAGCAGAGAGGACATCTTGTGAGAAAAAACTGATTGAACTAATCAAGGATGACAGGACATCATACAGAAAGGTAATGGGTCAATGGAACCAGCTAAAGTACAGATTGAGATGTAGAAACATTCCCATCAGGGCTGATCGTAACTGTCCCTTTGTGCAATGGGTTTCAATCCACTGTTCAGACAGTTCCAACAAGGTGGATTCCCCAACATCGAACCCTATCAATCCAGCACCAACCAGCCTAACCCCCAACATCAAACCCTATCAATCCAGCACCAACCAGCCTAACCCCCAACATCGAACCCTATCAATCCAGCACCAACCAGCGATTTCCCCCAACATCGAACCCTATCAATCCAGCACCAACCAGCCTAACCCCCAACATCGAACCCTATCAATCCAGCACCAACCAGCCTAACCCCTAACATCGAACCCTATCAATCCAGCACCAACCAGCGATTTCCCCCAACATCGAACCCTATCAATCCAGCACCAACCAGCCTAACCCCCAACATCGAACCCTATCAATCCAGCACCAACCAGCCTAACCCCCAACATCGAACCCTATCAATCCAGCACCAACCAGCCTAACCCCCAACATCGAACCCTATCAATCCAGCACCAACCAGCCTAACCCCCAACATCGAACCCTATCAATCCAGCACCAACCAGCGATTTCCCCCAACATCGAACCCGATCAATCCAGCACCAACCAGCCTAACCCCCAACATCGAACCCTATCAATCCAGCACCAACCAGCCTAACCCCCAACATCAAACCCTATCAATCCAGCACCAACCAGCGATCCCCCAACATCGAACCCTATCAATCCAGCACCAACCAGCGATCCCCCAACATCGAACCCTATCAATCCAGCACCAACCAGCCTAACCCCCAACATCGAACCCTATCAATCCAGCACCAACCAGCCTAACCCCTAACATCGAACCCTATCAATCCAGCACCAACCAGCCTAACCCCCAACATCAAACCCTATCAATCCAGCACCAACCAGCCTAACCCCCAACATCAAACCCTATCAATCCAGCACCAACCAGCCTAACCCCCAACATCGAACCCTATCAATCCAGCACCAACCAGCCTAACCCCCAACATCGAACCCTATCAATCCAGCACCAACCAGCCTAACCCCCAACATCGAACCCTATCAATCCAGCACCAACCAGCCTAACCCCCAACATCGAACCCTATCAATCCAGCACCAACCAGCCTAACCCCTAACATCGAACCCTATCAATCCAGCACCAACCAGCCTAACCCCCAACATCGAACCCTATCAATCCAGCACCAACCAGCGATCCCCCAACATCGAACCCTATCAATCCAGCACCAACCAGCCTAACCCCCAACATTGAACCCTATCAATCCAGCACCAACCAGCCTAACCCCTAACATCGAACCCTATCAATCCAGCACCAACCAGCCTAACCCCCAACATCGAACCCTATCAATCCAGCACCAACCAGCGATCCCCCAACATCGAACCCTATCAATCCAGCACCAACCAGCCTAACCCCTAACATCGAACCCTATCAATCCAGCACCAACCAGCGATCCCCCAACATCGATCCCTATCAATCCAGCACCAACCAGCCTAACCCCCAACATCGAACCCTATCAATCCAGCACCAACCAGCCTAACCCCCAACATCGAACCCTATCAATCCAGCACCAACCAGCCTAACCCCCAACATCGAACCCTATCAATCCAGCACCAACCAGCCTAACCCCCAACATCGAACCCTATCAATCCAGCACCAACCAGCCTAACCCCCAACATCGAACCCTATCAATCCAGCACCAACCAGCCTAACCCCCAACATCGAACCCTATCAATCCAGCACCAACCAGCCTAACCCCTAACATCGAACCCTATCAATCCAGCACCAACCAGCCTAACCCCCAACATCGAACCCTATCAATCCAGCACCAACCAGCCTAACCCCCAACATCGAACCCTATCAATCCAGCACCAACCAGCCTAACCCCCAACATCGAACCCTATCAATCCAGCACCAACCAGCCTAACCCCCAACATCGAACCCTATCAATCCAGCACCAACCAGCCTAACCCCCAACATCGAACCCTATCAATCCAGCACCAACCAGCCTCACCCCTAACATCGAACCCTATCAATCCAGCACCAACCAGTCTAACCCCCAACATCGAACCCTATCAATCCAGCACCAACCAGCGATTTCCCCCAACATCGAACACTATCAATCCAGCACCAACCAGCCTAACCCCTAACATCGAACCCTATCAATCCAGCACCAACCAGCCTAACCCCCAACATCGAACCCTATCAATCCAGCACCAACCAGCCTAACCCCCAACATCGAACCCTATCAATCCAGCACCAACCAGCCTAACCCCCAACATCGAACCCTATCAATCCAGCACCAACCAGCCTAACCCCTAACATCGAACCCTATCAATCCAGCACCAACCAGCCTAACCCCCAACATCGAACCCTATCAATCCAGCACCAACCAGCGATCCCCCAACATCGAACCCTATCAATCCAGCACCAACCAGCCTAACCCCTAACATCGAACCCTATCAATCCAGCACCAACCAGCCTAACCCCCAACATCAAACCCTATCAATCCAGCACCAACCAGCCTAACCCCTAACATCGAACCCTATCAATCCAGCACCAACCAGCCTAACCCCTAACATCGAACCCTATCAATCCAGCACCAACCAGCCTAACCCCCAACATCGAACCCTATCAATCCAGCACCAACCAGCCTAACCCCTAACATCGAACCCTATCAATCCAGCACCAACCAGCCTAACCCCCAACATCGAACCCTATCAATCCAGCACCAACCAGCCTAACCCCCAACATCGAACCCTATCAATCCAGCACCAACCAGCCTAACCCCTAACATCGAACCCTATCAATCCAGCACCAACCAGCCTAACCCCCAACATCGAACCCTATCAATCCAGCACCAACCAGCCTAACCCCCAACATCGAACCCTATCAATCCAGCACCAACCAGCCTAACCCCTAACATCGAACCCTATCAATCCAGCACCAACCAGCCTAACCCCCAACATCGAACCCTATCAATCCAGCACCAACCAGCCTAACCCCTAACATCGAACCCTATCAATCCAGCACCAACCAGCGATCCCCCAACATCGAACCCTATCAATCCAGCACCAACCAGCCTAACCCCCAACATCGAACCCTATCAATCCAGCACCAACCAGCCTAACCCCCAACATCGAACCCTATCAATCCAGCACCAACCAGCCTAACCCCCAACATCGAACCCTATCAATCCAGCACCAACCAGCCTAACCCCCAACATCAAACCCTATCAATCCAGCACCAACCAGCCTAACCCCCAACATCGAACCCTATCAATCCAGCACCAACCAGCCTAACCCCCAACATCGAACCCTATCAATCCAGCACCAACCAGCCTAACCCCCAACATCAAACCCTATCAATCCAGCACCAACCAGCCTAACCCCTAACATCGAACCCTATCAATCCAGCACCAACCAGCCTAACCCCCAACATCAAACCCTATCAATCCAGCACCAACCAGCCTAACCCCTAACATCGAACCCTATCAATCCAGCACCAACCAGCCTAACCCCTAACATCGAACCCTATCAATCCAGCACCAACCAGCCTAACCCCTAACATCGAACCCTATCAATCCAGCACCAACCAGCCTAACCCCTAACATCGAACCCTATCAATCCAGCACCAACCAGCCTAACCCCTAACATCGAACCCTATCAATCCAGCACCAACCAGCCTAACCCCCAACATCGAACCCTATCAATCCAGCACCAACCAGCCTAACCCCCAACATCGAACCCTATCAATCCAGCACCAACCAGCCTAACCCCCAACATCGAACCCTATCAATCCAGCACCAACCAGCCTAACCCCCAACATCGAACCCTATCAATCCAGCACCAACCAGCGATTTCCCCCAACATCGAACCCGATCAATCCAGCACCAACCAGCCTAACCCCCAACATCGAACCCTATCAATCCAGCACCAACCAGCCTAACCCCCAACATCGAACCCTATCAATCCAGCACCAACCAGCCTAACCCCCAACATCGAACCCTATCAATCCAGCACCAACCAGCGATTTCCCCCAACATCGAACCCGATCAATCCAGCACCCAACCAGCCTAACCCCCAACATCGAACCCTATCAATCCAGCACCAACCAGCCTAACCCCCAACATCGAACCCTATCAATCCAGCACCAACCAGCCTAACCCCCAACATCGAACCCTATCAATCCAGCACCAACCAGCCTAACCCCCAACATCGAACCCTATCAATCCAGCACCAACCAGCCTAACCCCCAACATCGAACCCTATCAATCCAGCACCAACCAGCCTAACCCCCAACATCGAACCCTATCAATCCAGCACCAACCAGCCTAACCCCCAACATCGAACCCTATCAATCCAGCACCAACCAGCCTAACCCCCAACATCGAACCCTATCAATCCAGCACCAACCAGCCTAACCCCCAACATCGAACCCTATCAATCCAGCACCAACCAGCCTAACCCCCAACATCGAACCCTATCAATCCAGCACCAACCAGCCTAACCCCCAACATCGAACCCTATCAATCCAGCACCAACCAGCCTAACCCCAACATCGAACCTATCAATCCAGCACCAACCAGCGATCCCCCAACATCGAACCCTATCAATCCAGCACCAACCAGCCTCACCCCCAACATCGAACCCTATCAATCCAGCACCAACCAATCAAACCCTATCCTCCCCTCCGCTGACTCTGTACTTCCCTCTGCCCACTGCTCCTCAATCTGCATTGATCAAGTTTCTACCTGATCCAGTTGCACTGCCCCTTCTGTCTATTGCTCCTGCACAGACTGTACCATGACCTGTATCTCTCCAGCACCTCAGTCTACCTCCACTGCCATTGAGTGTTCCTCCAGTAAGCACACCTTCACTTTCTGCTTCTGTATGGATAAACCTCCATCTCCGATATCACCAACTGAACCTCTGGCTCGTGCTTAGACTTTGGAACAAATCCCACCGTTCAAAGATGACAATAAAGAGTGTGAATAAACGGCAGGGTTTTATTATTTTCTGGTGAGATGTGGGTGCACCTGGCTGGGTCAGCATCACATTTGAGAAGGTAGTGGTGAGCTCTCAATGCTCAAGGAGAAAATGTCAGTTGAGTATTTCACTGGGGATTTTTTGTCACAACCTGAGCAGTCTTTCCTGATGGATGTTACATAGAACTCTACAGTGCAGAAACAGGCCCTTCGGCCCATCGAGTCTGCACCGAACACAATCCCACCCAGACCCTATCCCCATATCCCTACACATTTTACCTGCTAATCCCTCTAACCTACACATCCCAGGATACTAAGGGGCAATTTTAGCATAGCCAATGAACCTAACCCGCACATCTTTGGACTGTGGGAGGAAACCGGAGCACCCGGAGAAAACCCACGCAGACACGAGGAGAATGTGCAAACTCCACACAGGCAGTGACCCGAGCCGGGAATCGAACCCAGGACCCTGGAGCTGTGAAGCAGCAGTGCTAACCACTGTGCTACCGTGCCTCCCAAACCCTGGGAGTTGTGTTGTGTGTGTTTTCAGCATCACTCGATGGAGTGTGGTACTCTATGGATAAGAACAAAGAAAATTCCAGCACAGGAACAGGCCCTTCGGCCCCTCTGTGCCTGCACTGACCATGCTGCCCCGGACTGAACTAAAACCCCCTACCCTTCCGGGGATCATATCCCTCTATTCCCATCCTATTCATGGATTTGTCCAGATGCCCCTTAAAACTCACTATCGTATCCGCTTCCACTCCCTCCCCCCGGCAGCGAGTTCCAGGCACCCACCCCCCTCTGTGTAAAAAATCTGCCTCGTAAATCTCCTTTAAACTTTGCCCCTCGCACCTTAAACCTGTGCCCCCCCCAGTAATTGACTCTCCCACCCTGTGGCAGCATGGTGGCACAGTGGTTAGCACTGCTGCCTCAGCATCAGGGTTCCATTCCTGGCTTGGGTCACTGCCTGTGTGGAGTTTGTATCTTCTCCCTGTGTCTGAGTGGGTTTCCTCCGGGTGCTCCAGTTTCCTCCCATGGTCCAAAGATGTGCAGGTTAGTGGATTGGCCAAGGTAAATCCTCCCTCAATGTAACCCGAACAGACACTGGAGTGTGGGCGACTAGAGGATTTTCACAGTAACTTCATTGCAGTGTTAATGTAAGCCTACTTATGACACAAATAAAAGTGAAAAAGCCAGGAGGTGAGTGAGGATTGGATTCTTCAGAAAGAGGATGATGAGGAAATAAGGGTCTTGAAGTATGGATAGTGGGGGAGAATAAACAGAAAGAGTGAGCTGGTTAGGTCAAGTATAGAAGATCAGGAATATGAAGCTCTACCAAGTGAAGTTACAGATAGATAGTGGAATACAGACACTGGAGATAAAAACCTGATATCTCTGTCCTGTCAACCACAGTAAGAAGTCTCAACACCAGGTTAAAGTCCAACAGGTTTATTTGGTAGCAAAAGCCACGAGCTTTCAGGCCTCTGACCCTTTGTCAGCTGAGTGGGAGTTCTGATCACAAACAGGGTATATAAAGACACACTCAGTTTACAGAATACTGATTAGAATGTGAGTCTTTTCAGCTAATCAAGTCTTAAAGGTGCAGACAGTGAGACTGGAGAGAGCATTAAGCACAGGTTGAAGAGATGTGTTCCCCTGTCCAATGCCGCCATCTCCATATCATGACTACTGTCAACCACTGGCAGAGGAATTGAGAGTAACTGAAAATTGCATAAAACTGAGATGTGGATTGAGGGGGGAGTGAAGAAAGTTAGAGAAAAAGCAAGACCGTGCCAAGCATTCCACTAAGGCCATGGTGAAAATCAAAGAACAACAATGACTTGATTACTTGTTACCAGCCCAGAAAGATAATAGGTGATCACAGCACAGAAAGGACACTCTGCAAATCAGTACTGATATTTGCTTTTGCTTCAGATAAGAATCCCTCCCTTACCTTCAGCATGAATAATGGGTTGACTCCTTTTTGGGGTACATTTCCAGAGGTTTTAAACCAACCTTGAGTATCGTGACATCCATAAGGTCATCCTTCATGTTACCAGGAATGTTGGGATGGTTTTCCAATGAGATACATCACAGCTAATTCAGAAAAATGATTAACCCATCTTTCAGTTGAGCTGTGTCACCAAGCTGACTCTGGACAAGTTTGGCAGGGGGTTGAGGGGAGAGTGTCCAGACAGTGAAAATAAATAAATGATGATTACATTTGTTAATTCTCTCCTCCTCTCTCACATGTTAGTGTCCTGGCTGCAATTTACTTGTACAGAGAGTGGATCCAGAGAGCCTGTGCATGGAGTGTTTGTCCTGTTCCAATGCGAGGGGGAAACTCTACCAGTTCTGCTGGGACTGCATGAGAGAGTGGAAAAGTCCAGCCTTGCACAGTACTGACTGCGGCAATAAATTCTGCAACATCACTGCAATGCTGCTGTCCTGCACACTTATTGATGCCCCCCATCTGGAGGTACACCAGTGCCCTGTCATACGGGCATGTCCCAACTGCGAGACCCTGGTGTCTCACTGTCAGGAAGGCTGCCCACAAGTAGAATGTCCCAACTGTTTTTATGAGTTCTGTTACCGTTGTCTGGGGATCGAAGAGTGTAACTATGCAGAGTTTGTGGAACTGAGTGATGACGAGGACACAGATTATGAAGATTTAGATGATTCCTCTGAGTGTGTTATAGCCGGAAGGCAGAAAATTACTGGCAGGAAGAACTATAGAGTCAATCCAACCCATAAGCTGTCCCAGGATGATGCGACAGAGAGCAATGAAGAAGGCAGCAATGACCAGAGGTTTAGCTAATCTCGGACAGCAGAGCAGTGTTGATACAAGGAGTGAGCCCCCTCCCCCCTGGCTTTCCCAGTGATGGTTCCAGGCACTTGAAAGATGTGATCGACACAGCATTAACATAGACAAACATCGGCATGTTCTTCAATGCAATACATGTGAGAATAATAAATCAAATCAACAGTAATGGAGAAAATAAAAAACCTATACATTTATCACAACTTTAACATGCTTATAAATTTATATCTTGAAGTGTAACCATTATTCTGTGGGATTTTTGGATAATCTATTTGACTGCATCCTACTCCTAGGTGCTCTGACAGTTTCTAGACTTCCAACAATGCTATGTTATGTCTGCTTCTTTACTGAGAGGGTTGGGAATCTTTGAAATGCTCTACCACAAAGGGTTGTGGATGGGATGACACAGTGGGTTAGCGCTGCTGCCTCACAGCGCCAGTGACCCGGGTTCAATCCCAGCGGCACGGTGACACAGTGGGTTAGCGCTGCTGCCTCACAGGGACCCGGGTTCAATCCCAGCGGCACGGTGACACAGTGGGTTAGCGCTGCTGCCTCACAGCGCCAGGGACCCGGGTTCAATCCCAGCAGCACGGTGACACAGTGGGTTAGCGCTGCTGCCTCACAGGGACCCGGGTTCAATCCCAGCGGCACGGTGACACAGTGGGTTAGCGCTGCTGTCTCACAGGGACCCGGGTTCAATCCCAGCGGCACGGTGACACAGTGGGTTAGCGCTGCTGCCTCACAGCGCCAGGGACCCGGGTTCAATCCCAGCGGCACGGTGACACAGTGGGTTAGCGCTGCTGCCTCACAGGGACCCGGGTTCAATCCCAGCGGCACGGTGACACAGTGGGTTAGCGCTGCTGTCTCACAGGGACCCGGGTTCAATCCCAGCGGCACGGTGACACAGTGGGTTAGCGCTGCTGCCTCACAGCGCCAGGGACCCGGGTTCAATCCCAGCGGCACGGTGACAGTGGGTTAGCGCTGCTGCCTCACAGCGCCAGTGACCCGGGTTCAATCCCAGCGGCACGGTGACACAGTGGGTTAGCGCTGCTGCCTCACAGGGACCCGGGTTCAATCCCAGCGGCACGGTGACACAGTGGGTTAGCGCTGCTGCCTCACAGCGCCAGGGACCCGGGTTCAATCCCAGCAGCACGGTGACACAGTGGGTTAGCGCTGCTGCCTCACAGGGACCCGGGTTCAATCCCAGCGGCACGGTGACACAGTGGGTTAGCGCTGCTGCCTCACAGGGACCCGGGTTCAATCCCAGCGGCACGGTGACACAGTGGGTTAGCGCTGCTGCCTCACAGCGCCAGGGACCCGGGTTCAATCCCAGCAGCACGGTGACACAGTGGGTTAGCGCTGCTGCCTCACAGGGACCCGGGTTCAATCCCAGCGGCACGGTGACACAGTGGGTTAGCGCTGCTGTCTCACAGGGACCCGGGTTCAATCCCAGCGGCACGGTGACACAGTGGGTTAGCGCTGCTGCCTCACAGTGCCAGGGACCTGGGTTCAATCCCAGCGGCACGGTGACACAGTGGGTTAGTGCTGCTGTCTCACAGGGACCTGGGTTCAATCTCAGCGGCACGGTGACACAGTGGGTTAGCGCTGCTGCCTCACAGGGACCCGGGTTCAATCCCAGCGGCACGGTGACACAGTGGGTTAGCGCTGCTGCCTCTCAGAGACCCGGGTTCAGTCCCAGCGGCACGGTGACACAGTGGGTTAGCGCTGCTGCCTCACAGGGACCTGGGTTCAATCCCAGCGGCACGGTGACACAGTGGGGTTAGCGCTGCTGCCTCACAGGGACCCGGGTTCAATCCCAGTGGCACGGTGACACAGTGGGTTAGCGCTGCTGCCTCACAGCGCCAGGGACCCAGGTTCAATCCCAGCGGCACGGTGACACAGTGGGTTAGTGCTGCTGCCTCACAGGGACCCGGGTTCAATCCTAGCGGCACGGTGACACAGTGGGTTAGCACTGCTGCCTCACAGCGCCAGGGTCCCGGGTTCAATCCCAGTGGCACGGTGACACAGTGGGTTAGCGTTGCTGTCTCTCAGCGCCAGGGACCCGGGTTCAATTCTGGGCTTGTGCATAAGAACATAAGAAATAGGAGCAGGAGTAGGCCATCTAGCCCTTTGAGCCTGCCCCACCATTCAATAAGATCATGGCTGATCTGTCGTGGCTCAGTTCCACTTTCCCGCCCTCTCCCCATAACCCTTAATCCCCTCTCTTATCAATAATCCATCAACCCGCGTCTTAAAAATATTTAGCGAGGCAGCCTCCACCACTTCAACGGGCAGAGAATTCCAGAGATTCACCACCCTTTGAGTGAAGAAGTTGCTCCTCAACTCGTTCTAAACCGCCCCCCCCTTTATCTTGAGGCTGTGCCCCCTAGTCCTACTGTCTTTTTTGAGCGGGAAGAGTCTCTCCACCTCTACCCTATCCATCCCATTCATCATCTTATGCGTCTCAATGAGATCTCCCCTCATTCTTCTAAACTCTAACGAGTACAAGCCTAGTTTATTCAGCCTCTCCTCATAGCTCAACCCCCTCAACTCCGGTATCAGCCTAGTAAACCTTCTCTGCACTCCCTCCAAGGCCAAAATATCTTTGCGCAGGTGCGGCGCCCAAAACTGCACACAGTACTCCAGCTGCGGCCTCACCAATGCCCTATACAGCTGCAGCAAGACCTCCCTACTTTTATATTCAATCCCCCTCGCTATGAAGGCCAGCATCCCGTTCGCCTTCCTGACCACCTGCAAGCTGGGTTTTTGCGACTCATGCACAAGGACCCTGAGGTCCCTCTGCACCGTCGCCTGCTGCAGTTTTTCGCCCCGTAAGTAATAGTCCTTCCTACCATTCTTCCTACCAAAGTGGACCACCTCACACTTGCCAACATTAAATTCCATTTGCCATTTCCTGGCCCATTCGCCCAGCCTATCTAGATCCTTCTGCAGACTCTCCACATCCTCCGCACAATTTGCCTTTCCCCCAATCTTGCTGTCATCAGCAAATTTTGACACCCTGCACTCGGTTCCCTCCTCCAGATCATCTATATAAATGGTAAAAAGCTGAGGTCCCAGCACCGACCCCTGGGGCACTCCACTAGTCACCAACCACCAATCCGAATAGCACCCATTGACCCCCACTCTCTGCCTCCTATTTGACAACCAATCCTCTATCCACGCTAACACCCTACCCCAACTCCATGTCCCCTGACATTCTGCAATAACCTCTTGTGAGGTACCTTGTCAAATGCCTTCTGAAAATCCAGAAAGACCACATCCACCAGCTCTCCTCTATCCACCGCCCTAGACACATCCTCATAGAACTCCAGTAAATTTGTCAGACACGACTTCCCTTTAATGAAACCGTGCTGCGTCTGCTCTATCAAACAATTCCCTTCAAGATGCCTCGCAATTTCCTCCTTAATGACGGATTCTAACATTTTACCTACCACAGACGTTAAACTAACCGGCCTATAATTCCCCGCCTTTTGCCTGGCACCCTTCTTAAACAATGGTATAACATTAGCTGTTTTCCAATCGTCCGGCACTTCCCCGGAATCCAGCGACGTCTGGAAAATAACCACCAAGGCATCCACTATCACCTCTGCCATGTAACTGTCTGTGCGGAGTTTGCACATTCTCCCTGTGTCTGTGTGGGTTTCTGCCAGAGGCTCTGGTTTCCCCCCAGTCTGAAAGATGTGCTGGTTAGGGTGTGTTGGCTATGCTAAATTCTTCCCTCGGTGTAACCAGAACAGGCCCCAGAGTGTGGCAACTAAGGGATTTTCATAGTCACTTCATTGCGGTGTTAATATAAGGCCACTTGTAACTCGAATAAATAAACTTTACTGAAGGAACTTTAAACCATGTACCTTTTTGGCAAATCCTTTTGAAAATCATTTCAACGTGCCTTTTTAAAACGCTCCCTCTTCCTTTCTCTGCTCAAAGTGGAATCCCTGCCCAGTCCTGCTGAAAGCTGGGGTGGTTTTGGTGTAGCTGCAGGACAGAACCTTCCCCAGACCCCTGGCTCTCGAGGGGAGAGTGGACACTCTGTCCGGACTTCATCACTCAGAAAGGAGCAGCACTCTGAAAGCTCGATTCTGAATAAAGCTGTTATACTGAAGCCCAGTGCTGTGAGACCTCCGACTGGGCCCACCCCAGCACCCACACCCCAGCACCCCCACCCCAGCACCCCCACCTCCGACTGGGCTCACCCCAGCACCCCCACCTCCGACTGGGCTCACCCCAGCACCCCACCTCCGACTGGGCCCACCCCAGCATCCCCACCTCCGACTGGGCCCACCCCAGCACCCCCACCTCTGACTGGGCCCACCCCAGCACCCACACCCCAGCACCCCCACCCCAGCACCCCCACCTCTGACTGGGCCCACCCCAGCACCCCCACCCCTGACTGGGCCCACCCCAGCACCCCCCACCCCAGCACCCCCACCTCTGACTGGGCCCACCCCAGCACCCCCACCTCTGACTGGGCCCACCCCAGCACCCCCACCTCTGACTGGGCCCACCCCAGCACCCCTACCTCTGACAGGGCCCACCCCAGCACCCCCACCCCTGACTGGGCCCACCCCTGACTGGGCCCACCCCAGCACCCCCACCCCTGACAGGGCCCACCCCAGCACCCCCACCTCTGACTGGGCCCACCCCCACCCCAGCACCCCCACCCCTGACTGGGCCCACCCCAGCACCCCCACCTCCGACTGGGCCCACCCCAGCACCCCCACCTCCGACTGGCCCACCCCAGCACCCCCACCTCCGACTGGGCCCACCCCAGCACCCCCACCTCCGACTGGGCCCACCCCAGCACCCCCACCCCAGCACCCCCACCCCAGCACCCCCACCCCTGACTGGGCCCACCCCAGCACCCCCACCTCCGACTGGGCCCACCCCAGCACCCCCACCTCCGACTGGGCCCACCCCAGCACCCCCACCCCAGCACCCCCACCCCAGCACCCCCACCCCAGCACCCCCAACTCTGACTGGGCTCACCCCAGCACCCCCACCTCTGACTGGGCCCACCCCAGCACCCCCACCTCTGACTGGGCCCACCCCAGCACCCCCACCCCAGCACCCCCACCTCTGACTGGGCCCACCCCAGCACCCCCACCTCCGACTGGGCCCACCCCAGCACCCCCACCTCCGACTGGGCCCACCCCAGCACCCCCACCCCAGCACCCCCCACCCCAGCACCCCCAACTCTGACTGGGCCCACCCCAGCACCCCCCACCCCTGACAGGGCCCACCCCAGCACCCCTACCTCTGACTGGGCCCACCCCAGCACCCCCACCTCTGACTGGGCCCACCCCAGCACCCCCACCTCTGACTGGGCCCACCCCAGCACCCCCACCCCAGCACCCCCACCTCTGACTGGGCCCACCCCAGCACCCCCACCCCTGACTGGGCCCACCCCAGCACCCCCACCCCAGCACCCCCACCCCAGCACCCCCACCCCTGACAGGAATGACCCGGAAAGGCAGACTCACATTCCCAACCTTTCCTCAAGCAGCATCGCTATTAGCTCAGGTGCAAAGGCTATTCGGCCCTTCCAGCAAGTGCATTTATATGGTGCCTTCCACAACAACTCAAAGGGCTTCAGAACGCAGTGAGGCACAGAAAGATCCCACTAACAGAGAACAGGCGTGAGGCCAGGACCAGGGGGCGTGGCCAGATTCCGGGGGCGGGGGCAGGTCCAGGGGGCGTGGCCAGATTCCAGGGGCGGGGGCAGGTTCAGGGGGCGTGGCCAGATTCCAGGGGCGGGGCCAGATTTCAGGGGCGGGGCCAGGCTGAGCCGCCATTTTGACGCTGAGGGGAATGAAGTGGGACAGAAGCAGCGACACTGAGGTAAATATCAGTGAGTGCGGCCGCACAGCGACCCTGGGCCGCAGCCCGGGGCTCCGGAACCACAACATCCGGCTGATGTACTCTCAGACCCCGAACTGAGGAAATAAACATAAACAACCCCAGGGCAAGTCTGTGATTCCCCCCTCCCCCCCCCAGGGTGGGGGGCTAATCCTCTCTCCCGGGATGGGGGGGGCCTGACCTAATACCCCTCTATGTGGGCTGATTTTATGTCCCCCCCCGGTATGGTAATGAGCTGTTCTATATCCCCATTGAGACCCTATTCCAACCGGGGGTGTGGGGTGACACCAACTCTAGGGTGGGGGTGTGGGGTGACACCAACTCTAGGGTGGGGGTGTGGGGTGACACCAACTCTAGGGTGGGGGTGTCTGGGGTGACACCAACTCTATGGTGGGGGTGTCTGGGGTGACATTATCTCTTGAGTGGGGGTGGGGGCATGTGAGGTGACACAATCTCTGGAGTGTGGATGGAGGTAGGGGGTGTGGGGTGTCACGAACCCCAGGGTGGGTAGTGTGGGCTGACACTATCCCTGGGGCGGGGGGGGGAGGTGACACTATCCCTGGGGCGGGGGTGGGGGGCTGACACTATCCCTGGGGCGGGGGTGGGGGGCTGACACTATCCCTGGGGCGGGGGTGGGAGGTGACACTATCCCTGGGGCGGGGGGGGGAGGTGACACTATCCCTGGGGCGGGGGTGGGGGGCTGACACTATCCCTGGGGCGGGGGTGGGGGGCTGACACTATCCCTGGGGCGGGGGTGGGAGGTGACACTATCCCTGGGGCGGGTGGGGGCTGACACTATCCCTGGGGCGGGGGTGGGGGGGCTGACACTATCCCTGGGGCGGGGGTGGGGGGGCTGACACTATCCCTGGGGCGGGGGTGGGGGGGCTGACACTATCCCTGGGACGGGGGTGGGGGGGCTGACACTATCCCTGGGACGGGGGTGGGGGGGGTGACACTATCCCTGGGACGGGGGTGGGGGGGCTGACACTATCCCTGGGGCGGGGGTGGGGGGGCTGACACTATCCCTGGGGCGGGGGTGGGGGGGCTGACACCTCCCTGGGGCGGGGGTGGGGGGGCTGACACTATCCCTGGGGCGGGGGGTGGGGGGGCTGACACTATCCCTGGGGCGGGGGTGGGGGGGCTGACACTATCCCTGGGGCGGGGGTGGGGGGGCTGACACTATCCCTGGGGCGGGGGTGGGGGGGCTGACACTATCCCTGGGGCGGGGGTGGGGGGGCTGACACTATCCCTGGGGCGGGGGTGGGGGGGCTGACACTATCCCTGGGGCGGGGGTGGGGGGGCTGACACTATCCCTGGGGCGGGGGTGGGGGGGTGACACTATCCCTGGGGCGGGGGTGGGGGGCTGACACTATCCCTGGGGCGGGGGTGGGGGGCTGACACTATCCCTGGGGCGGGGGTGGGGGGGGGTGACACTATCCCTGGGGCGGGGGGGGGGAGGTGACACTATCCCTGGGGCGGGGGGGGGGGAGGTGACACTATCGCTGGGGCGGGGGTGGGGGGGGTGACACTATCCCTGGGGTGGGGGGTGACACTATCCCTGGGGCGGGGGGTGACACTATCCCGGGGGTGGGGGGGGGGGTGACACTATCCCTGGGGCGGGGGTGGGGGGGTGACACTATCCCTGGGGCGGGGGTGGGGGGGTGACACTATCCCTGGGGCGGGGGGGGGGAGGTGACACTATCCCTGGGGCGGGGGCGGGGGTGGGGGGGTGACACTATCCCTGGGGCGGGGATGGGGGGGTGACACTATCCCTGGGGCGGGGGGGGTAGGTGACACTATCCCTGGGACGGGGGTGGGGGGGTGACACTATCCCTGGGGCGGGGGTGGGGGGGGTGACACTATCCCTGGGGCGGTGGGGGGGGGTGGGTGATACTATCCCTGGGACGGGGGTGGGGGGGGGGGGTGACACTATCCCTGGGGGGGGGGGTGACACTATCTCTGGGGCGGTGGGGGGGTTGATACTATCCCTGGGGCGGTGGGGGGGGGAGTGGGGTGACACTATCCCTGGGGCGGTGGGGGGGGGGGGGGGTGGGGTGACACTATCCCTGGGGCGGTGGGGGGGGGGGGTGACACTATCCCTGGGGCGGGGGTGGGGGGGTGACACTATCCCTGGGGCGGTGGGGGGGGGGGGTGACACTATCCCTGGGGCGGGGGGGGTGGGGGTGACACTATCCCTGGGGCGGGGGGGGTGGGGGTGGGGGGGTGACACTATCCGTGGGGAGGGGGGGGTGGCACTATCCCTGGGGCGGTGGGGGGGGGGTGACACTATCCCTGGGGCGGGGTGGGGGGTGGGGTGGGTGGGGGTGACACTATCCCTGGGGTGGGGGGGTGGGGTGACATTATCCCTGGGATGGGGTGGGGGGGCAGGGTGGGGAGGTGGGGGGGCAGGGTGACACTATACCTGTGGTGGGGTCGGGGGGGGTAGGGTGATACTATCCCTGGGGCAGGGGGGCGTGTGGGGGTGACGCAGTCCCTGGCGTGGGGGCATGTGGGGTGACACTGTCCCTGGCGTGGGGGCGTGTCGGGTGACGCTATCCCTGGCATGGGGTCGTGTGGCGTGACGCTATCCCTCGGGTGGTGGGAGGGGTGATACAATCGCTGGGGTGGGGGCGTGTGGAGTGACACTATCCCTGGGGTGGGGTGACTCTATCCCTGGGGTGGGGGTGTGTGGGGTGACGCTATCCCTGGGGTGGGGGGGGGTGGTGACACTATCCCTAGTGCGGGGGCGTGTGGGGTGACACTATCCCTGGGGTGGGGGTGTGTGGGGTGACACTATCCCTGGGGTGGCGGGGGGGTGGGGTGACACTATCCCTGGTGTGGGGTGACGCTATCCCTGGAGTGGGGGGGGTGGTGTGACGTTATCCCTGGCATGGGGAGTGACGCTATCCTTGGCGTGGGGGTGTGTGGGGTGACGCTATCCCTGCGGTCGGGGGGTGTGGGGTGACGCTATCCCTGGGGTGGGGGCGTGTGGGATGACACTATCCCTGGGGTGGGGGCGTGTGGGGTGACGCTATCCCTGGGGTGGGGACGTGTGGGGTGACGCTATCCCTGGGGGGGGTGGTGATACAATCCCTGAGGTGGGGGGAGGGTGCAGGTGTGGGCTGACACTATTCCTGAGGTTGAGGGGGGGGGGGGGGGCAGTGAGGTGACACTATCGCAGGCGTATGGGTTTGGCTGATTCTAACCCCTGGGTTTGGGGGGTGTGTGGGGTTACACTATCCCCAGGTGGGAGTGTGCGGGGTGACGCTATCCCTGGGGTGGGGTGGGGGTGGTGATACAATCCCTGAGGTGGGGGGAGGGTGCAGGTGTGGGCTGACACTATTCCTGAGGTTGAGGGGGGGGCGTGTGAGGTGACACTATCGCAGGCGTATGGGTTAGGCTGACTCTAACCCCTGGGTTTGGGGGGTGGTGTGGCCTCCATAGCCTTCTGTGGCAAAGAGTTCCACAGATTCACCACCCTCTGGCTGAAGAAATTTTTCCTCATCTCTATTTTCAGACCATTCATTAAGGTGAACATCTTTTGCATTTTGATAAATTAGCTCCACATATCCACCTGATCCTTCAATTCATTTCTTCTACAGATAGGAATATAGGTTATCTACTTCTGTTGGTGAGCTGTATCAGCTTTCCAAATATTTCAGAATAAGTGGTGTCCAGCCTGAAAGATTTTGTGAGCAGTGTTTTACACATGAAACATAAAAACAGTAGGATGTTTTCTTTTTCTAAATGTGGAGCATTGTATAGTAGAAAAGAATGTTCTGCTTTATGATGGGCCAAAGGGCTTTTTTTGTGCTGTGACTATGAAACATTGGGTAGTATGAACAGGATCTAGTTTTGGATTGCCCACTAATAAAATATTGCCAAAAACCACAAAGAGTATTCAAGATGTATCAAGAATGGTAAATTTTGACATTTGTACAGAGAATAGTCATTTCCAATTCAAGTGAATACCTGTTATCCTACTCCCTGCCTGCTACCACATAACCGGTATCCTAACATCTAATTCCAACCATTTTCTTACTTTTAATTTAGCTTGTGTTCTATTATGTGAAGGGCTTTCGGAAGTCCTTATAAACTACATCCATTAATATTCCTTTGTCTGTTATTTTGGTTACTTCCCCCAAAATTTAGATATTAGCAATCCCTTACAAATCTATATTGGCCCTTCTTACTCAATTCAAATTTCTATCAATGTTCTCTCCTTCTCTCCTAATTATAGGTTCCAATAGCTTCATCTGTCCAAATATTAAACTAATAGGCCTATAATTTCCAGTTTCTTTTCTTGCTATATATAACAATTACATTTCCAATTATCCAATCTAAAGGGACAAATAAAATCTGGATCAAGAGTACGTTGGAAGCACTTTTCCTTTCTGAAAATCTCAGGTGGAAAGCATGGAAACAGATCTTTCAGTCCACCTTGTTCATGCCGCCCTTTTTTTTAAACCCCTAAACTGGTCCCACTTGCCCTCATCCATCTATACCCATCACCCATGTAACTGTCTAAATGTTTTTTGAAAGACAAAATTGTACTTGCCTTTACTACTACCTCTGGCAGCTTGTTCCAGTCACCACCCTCTTCGTGAAAAAAATTGCCCCACTGGATCCTTTTATATCACCCCCTCCTCACTTTAAATCTATGCCCTTTAGTTTTAGACTCCCCTACCTTCGGGAAAAGATTGACTATCTAGCTGATCTAAGCCCCTTGATATTTTATAGACCTCTATAAGATCACCCCTCAAGCCTTCTACGCTGCAGAAAGAAAAGTCCCAGTCTATCCAGCCTCTCTTTATAACTCAAACCATCAAGTCCAGATAGCATCCAGGTAAATCTTTTCTGCACTCTTTCTAGTTTAATAACATCCTTTCTATAATAGGGTGACCAGAAACGTACACAGTATTCCAAGTGTGGCCTTACCAATGTCTTGTACAAGATGTCACTCCATTATTCAGTGTCCTGACCAATGAAACCAAGCATTCTGAATGCCTTCTTCACCACTCTGTCCACCTGTGACTCTACTTTCAAGGAACTATGAGCATCTACCCCTAAGTTTCTTTGTTCTGTAACTCTCCCCAACACCGTACCATTAACTGAATAAGTCCTGCCCTGGTTCAGTCTACCAAAATGCATCACCTTGCATTTGTCTAATTAAACTCCATCTGCCACTGCAGAATTGGAAAATTAGAAAGATTCAAAGAAAGTGAAGGTGCTGTGTCTTTGTCAGAACCTCATCAAGACTATTGAGAGCCTTGAGCATCTGTTAACATACAGTTAACAGATGTTAACTGTTAGATCTGTATGAAACCAGATCAATCAACTAGAAACATTTTGCAGCTCAATTGATCAAAATCCCGTTGCAATCCGAGACAACCTTCTTCACTGTCCACTATGTCACCAATCTTATCTGCAATAAATTCTGTCAGTCTTTCTCGCCATTATTTGTTTTTAATAATATTTTTATGTTAATCTTAACTTTAGTAAGTACCAGTGCTTGGTTCATTATTGCTTTCTTCTAATGTTGAATTTATTTCCTCTTCCTTTAAGGCTGAGTTTGTCATTTCCTGATTTTGATTTGCCCCATTACCTGCATCCATGATAAAGAACCCACACTATAGTTCACTTTGAATAATAATTGTAAACCAAAAGTACGATGCTTGTATTTGATTTACTGCTGCATCTGCTGAGCTTCCCCACTGCCTGTCAGACTAATTGTGAAAGCATAAAGGGTAAGCATGGCGAGGGACTGACTGGCAGCTGAAGATATTGTAGGATATGGCCAGTGTTTTGATCCAGCTGTTTTTAATGAAAGATGAACATTCCTCAGTGAAGTTAGCATTTATGTACCAGCAGTGCTGTGTCAAACAAGAGACATACCACATGAAGTATAAAGTCTGAGCTACATGTAAGTTTAGATATTTCCCAACAATTGTATCTGGGTTTCAGAAGGTTACTGAGGCAAGAGAGATGCTCACCTCCGCGATCAAACAAGTTTCATTTTGTCCTAAACCTTGACAAGATTGTGCATAGCTTGCACATTTTCCCTGTGTCTGTTTGGGTTTCTTCAGGTTTTCTCCCACATTCCAAAGATGTGCGGGTTAGGTTGATTGGCCATGCTAAATTGCCTCTAGTGTCAGGGCATTAGCAGGGTAAATATGTGGGGTTTAGGAATGAATAGTGCCTGGGTGCGGTTGTGATTGGTGTAGACTTGATGGGCTGAATGGCCTCCTGTACTGTAGGGATTCTATGATTCTTTTCAATGTAAGAAGCTGAGAATCAAACACCTCACCTTTTCTTGGAAATAACTTCGATGAAGGTACAGAACAAACCCCTGTAACTAAAATGATAAAAAAGTGATGAAATGGAGATAATTTGTAGTCTGATATAAAGGGGTGACTGAAACGTGTCTACATAGAGGAGACAATTGACAACAGATTAATTAGCTATACTAATTAACGATAACACAATGGCAGTAACGAGAAGCAAGATCGATACAGAATCCACATGGATTGAGGTCATGGACAAAAAAGGAAGAAGGTTAAAAGTCTTACTTCAGCAATACAAACCACTGGTTAACCCATATCCTTTGGAAGGATATATTGGCTTTGATGGGAGTGCGGCGTAGATTTACCTGAATGGATTTGAAAGCCAGGTACCATTAGGAGAGGTATTCCCTGGAATGTCGAAGGTTAAGAGGTGACTTGTTATTTTAAGGGGAGCAGATAGAGTAATATAAACTAAAGTTCATTATATAAACTAAGTTCATTGGGGGTTGGGGAGGGTGGGAGGGCAGAGAATCAGAGCCAGACCTTTCAGGATTGAAGTGAGGAAATTTGCATGGTGATTGAAATTTGAACTCTGTAACAATAAAGAACAAAGAAAAGTACAGCATAGAGCAGGCCTTTCTGTCCTCCAAGCCTGTGTCAATCATGATGCCCTAAACTAAAAAAAATCTTCTGCTCTTACTTGGTCCATTTCTCTCTATTCCCACCCTATCCATGTACCCATCCAAATGCCTCTTAAATGTTGTTAATGTGCCTGCTACCACCAGCTCCTTTGGCAGTGGGTTCCAGGCACCCACATGAAAAACTCCCTCCCCCCCCCACCACATCTCCCTTAAATTCCCCCCTCTCACCTTGAACCTGTGCCCCTTTGTAATTGTATCCTGAGAAAATGCCTGTGATTATCCACCCTGACTATGCCTCTCATCATTTTGTAGACTTCTATCTGGTCTTTCCAGTGAAAACAAATCCTGGTTTATTCAATTGCAGCAATTGATGAAAGATCTAATCATAGCTTTTAAAATTATGATTGATAGATTTCTGTTAACCAAAGAGATTAAAGGATGTGGGGAAATGTTGGCTTTTTGGAGTTTTGCTGCATTAAATGACAGAAGAGGCTGAAGGAATTAAATGGCCTACTCTTGTTTTCGTGTTCCTAGGGGATTCATCGCTCGAATAGAGATGTACTATAGAGTACCGAATAGTGGAAGGAAATTGGAAGAAGTAATGTGTAGTCAAATCTAGAGTGAGTAGTGGGAATGGAATAACAAATGTTACTAATATCCCATAATCTGTTAGAATACCGAAAGAAGAAAAGGAAATGACATTTCACTGGCCGACTTTGTCATTCAATTTGTGAGAATTTTAAGAAGGAAAGAATCATTACAGGATCTTGTAATTGTTGATAATCAGAACAAATTTGGAAGTGCAGGAAAATTTACTGGTAATAGTGATCACAACATGGTAACTTTTAAGTTTAGCATCAAGGAGTAACAAGTAGGATAAAGATTAAGCTAATTTTTAGGAAAGAGCAAATTGTGATGAAATAAAATTGAAGCTAAAGTAGGTACACTGGGAGGAAAGTCAAACAGCAAAGAAAATTACAGCACAGGAGCAGGCCCTTCGGCCCTCCAAGCCTGCACCAACCATGCTACTCGACTTAACTGAAATCCCCCTACCTATCCTTCTTTTCCCATCCTATGCATGTATTTGTCAAGACATCCCTTAAAAGTCACTACCATATCTAACCTGTTATGTCTTGCAGACTTTGCCATGGTTGGTGGGGGTCGGTGTGGCTAGCCTGGGTCTCTAGCTTGGTCTGATACTGTCTTTTGGTATCTTGATGGACCTGCTTAGATCATATCTGGCTTTCTTGTATAGGTCAGGGTTGCCTGACTTGAAAGCCTCAGACCTTCCAAGAGAAGCCCTTCAGCCCATCAAGTCTGCACCAGTGCATGAAAGGTCCTGGCCTAATCCCACTTGCCAACAATTACAGATTTCTTAAAACATAATCATTAGAGTTTAAGAGAAATGTATTCCAGCAAAAGTGGTAAAATAAAAAAGCTAGTTTTAGGATAAATAGCCAGGAAAGAAACAATAGAATGAATAGCAAATTGGCCAGGAACAGAAAACAGAGAGATGATAGCTAGTTATTCTGGCTACAAAAGACCAGTGCTGAGTCCACTGGTTATAATTTATATTAATGATTGGACTTGGTACAAGAAAACATTCGAAAGCCTGTAACTGGATAGCTTGGTGGCAGTTGAACTTTTAACACAAGAAAATAAGAACCCGAGAGAGGTAGCAGGGCAAGCTGATCCAGGATTATAGCATTGGGGTTAGCAAAGCAATTAAAATGCTAACAAAGCAATGGGGTATGTTTTGAGAAATTGTAGAGGTCTACAAGATTATGAGAGGTATGGACAGAGTGATAGTAAGGTTCTGTTTCCTAGGGTGGAAAAGTCAATTACTAGGGAATGTAGGTTTAAGGTGTGTGGGGAAAAGTTTAGAGGAGATATGCAGAGGGTGATGAATGTCTGGAACGCGCTGTTTGGGGAAGTGGTGGGAGCAGGTATGAATGCAGCATTTAAGGGACATCTGGACATGAAGTGGATGGGAATGAAAGGAAATGGACTCTAAGTACATGTGGTTTTATGTTAGGCAGGCAGCATGATTGGTGCAGGCTTGAAGGGCCAAAGGGCCTGTTCCTATGCTGTACTTTTCCTTGTTCTTTATTATAGAATTCCAAAGTAGTGAAGTTATTGAAAGTTATCTGATTGAAACTTACACAATACTGAAAGGCCTGGATAGAGTGGACTTGGGGAAGATGTTTCCATTAGTAGGAGAATCTGGGATCCAAGGGCACAGCCTCAGAGTAATGGGAGAAAGCTTTAGAACCAAGATAAGGAGGAATTTCTTCAGCCAGGGGATAGTAAATCTGTGGCATTTGTTGCCACAGAAGGTTGTGGAGACCAGGTCATTGACTCTACTTAAGATAGAGATCGATAAGTTCTTGACTGGTAAGGAAATCAAAGATTACAGTGAAAAGGCAGGAGAATGGGGTTGTGAAACTTATCAGCCATTTTGATTTATTATTGTCACACATACTGGGATACAGTGAAAAGTATTGTTTTTTGCATACAGACAGACAAAGCATACCATTCATAGAGAAGGAAAGGAGAGAGTGCAGAATGTAGTGTTACAGTCATAGGGTGTAGAGGTAGGTGCATTTAAATGTCTGATGACAGCAGGGAAGAAGCTGTTCTTGAGTCGGTCAGTACGTGACCTCAGACTTTTGTACCTTTTTCCTGACGGAAAAAGGTGGAAGAGAGAATGTCCGGGGTGCTTGGGGTCCTTAACTTTGCTGGCTGCTTTATTGAGGCAGCAAAAACTGTAGACAGAGTCAATGAATGGGAGGTTGGTTTGTGTGATGGGACTGGACTACGTTCACGACCTTTTGTAATTTTTTGCAGTCTTGGGTAGAGCAGGAGCTCATACCAAGCTACGATGCAACCAGAAAGAATGCTTTCTATGGAGCATCTGTAAACATTGGTGAGAGTGGTGACTGACATGTCAAATTTCCTTGATTGGCGGAGCAAACACAATGGGCCGAATGGTCTCATTCTGCTCCTATATCTTATGGTTATGTTAAACATCTATAGGACTTTGTTCAGGCCACATTTAGTAATGTGCAGAGCTCTGGTTTTGATATTATAAAAGACATAGAAAAGCACTATCAAAAGTTGATTTGTAATTAATTAAGTGCCTTGTATAAAGGGACAGAGGAGGTGGTAGCTACATTTGCTGACATAGATAAGTAGGCGAGTAAGTTGCAAAGAGGACATAAGGAGACTGCAAGGTGATATACATAAATGAATGAACGAAGATCTGGCAAATGCAGCATAACATGGGCAAATGTGAAATTGCCCATTTTAGCAGAAGGAATATAGAAATCATATTTAAATGGTATGAGATTGCAGGGCTGTACAATTTAGAGGGATCTAAGTGTCCAAGTACTTGAACCACAAAAGGCTGGTACAGGTACAGCAGGTAATTAGGAAAGCTAATAGACTGTTATAATTGATTGTGAAAGGAATTGATTACCAAAGTAGGAATATTATGCTTCAGTTATACAGGGAATTGGTGAGATCACATTTGGAGGATTGTTTATTGTATCGGTTATCGGCTAGTCGAGGAGAATAAGGAAGCATTTGTCAAAGCTAGGAGGCTGAGAACACACAAAGCAAGTGTGGAATACAAGGAAAGGGCGGCACGGTAGCACAGTGGTTAGCACTGCTGCTTCACAGCTCTAGGGTCCTGGGTTCGATTCCCGGCTCGGGTCACTGTCTGTGTGGAGTTTTCTCCTTGTGTCTGCGTGGGTTTTCTCCGGGTGCTCCGGTTTCCTCCCACAGTCCAAAGATGTGCGGGTTAGGTTCATTGGCTATGCTAAAAAATTGCCCCTTAGTGTCCTGGGTTGTGTAGGTTAGAGGGATTAGCAGGTAAAATGTGTAGGGACATGGGGATAGGGTCTGGGTGGGATTCTGTTCGGCAGACTCGATGGGCCGAAGGGCCTGTTTCTGCACTGTAGGGTTCTAGTAGAAAGAAACTTAAGCAAGGAGTAAGAAGTGCTAAAAGGGGTCATGAAAAAGCATTGGCCAACAGGATTAAGGAAAATCCCAAGGCTTTTTATACATATATAAAGAGCAAGAGGGTAGCCAGGGAGAGGGTTAGCCCACTTAAGGACAAGGGAGGGAATCTGTGCATGGAACTAGAGGAAATGGGCGAGTCACCTGACGAAGGAGCAGCGCCTTGAAAGTTAGTGGCGTTTGCTACCAAGTAAACCTGTTGGACTTTAACCTGGTGTTGTTTACCCCAGTCCAAAGTCGGAATCTCCACATCATGACCACCATCTACAGGGAAGGTCCCAGAGGGTTGGAGAATAGCCAATGTTGTTCCTTTGTTTAAGAAGGGTAGCAAGAATAATCCAGGTAATTACAAACTGCTGAGCCTCACATCAGTGGTAGGGAAATTATTGGAGAGGATTCTTTGAGACAGGATTTATTCCTACTTGGAAATAAGTGGACGTATTAGTGAGAGGCAGCATGGTTTTGTGAAGGGGAGGTCGTGTCTCACGATTGAGTTTTTCAAGGAAGTGCAAAGATGATTGATGAGGGTAGGGCAGTGAATGCTGTCCAAATGGACTTCAGTAGGGCCTTTGACAAAGTCCCTGGCAGATTGGTGCAGAAGGTGAAGTCATAGCAGTAGAAGGGGTGCATTTCTGAATGGAGAGCTGTGACAAGTGGTGTTCCTCAGGAATCAGTGCTGGGACCTTTGCTGTTCGTAATATATAGAAATAATTTGGAGGAAAATGTAACTTGATTGATTAGTAAGTTTGCAGATGACACAAACTTTGCGGATAGCGATGAGGACCATCAGAGGATGCAGCAGGATATAGATCAGTTGGAGACTTGGGCAGAGAGATGGCAGATGGAGTATAATCCAGACAAAGGAATAATTTGATTAGGGATAATCAACACGGTTTTGTGAAAGGTAGGACGTGCGTCACAAACCTTACTGAGTTCTTTGAGAAGGTGACCAAAGAGGTGAATGAGGGTAAAGCAGTTGATGTGGTGTTTATGGATTTCATAAAGTGTTTGATAAGGTTCCCTACGGTAAGCTATTATTTATTATTGTCACATGTATTAACGTAAAGTGAAAAATATTGTTTCTTGCATGCTATACAGACAATGCATACCATTCATAGAGAAGGAAAGGAGAGAGTGCAGAATGTAATGTTACAGTCAGAGCTAGGGTGTAGAGAAAGATCAACTTAATGTGAGGTTGGTCCATTCAAAAGTCTGACAGCAGCAGGGAAGAAGCTGTTCTTGAGTCGGTTGCTACGGGAGGCTGGTTTGTGTGATGGATTGGGCTACATTCACGACCTTCTGTCGCTGCTTGTGGTCTTGGGCAGAGCAGGAGCCCAAACCAAATTGTGATACAACCAGAAAGAATGCTTTCTATGGGGCATCTGTAAAAGTTGGTGAGAATCTTTTAATATAAATAACTGGCACATTCTGAGACATCATTGCTCATGGGTTAGAGCAACCTAGTACTACATGGGAAGCATTTAAATTGTAATTTTATCCCATTGGTGCTGAGTAAGAGTACATTTCCTGGGTTTTATGCATGAATCATCTTCCTTCTGCAACATTGCATTCACTGCTTAATCGTTAATTCCAGCACAGACCATTACATTAATGTGGCTGCAGCTGTCCGTATTGGTAGGAACTATTCATATGAAACGACACGATAGTACAGATTAGCACAGTGTCAGGTACCTGGCTTCAATTCTGGCCTTGGGTGACCATGCGGAGTTTGCACATTCTCCTTGTGTCTGTGTGGGATTCCTCCCGGTGCTCCGGTTTTCTTTCACAGTCTGAAAGATGTGCTGGTTAGCTGGATTGACCGTGCTAAATTGCCTCTTAGTGTCCAAAGATGTTTAGGTTAAGGAGATTAGCAGGATAAATGCGTGGGGTTATGGTGATAGGGCGCAAGGTGGGCCTAGGTAAGATGCCCTGTCGGAGAGTCGGTACTTTCTGTTTGGGTCAGCTTGTAGTATATCATGGAAATCATAGAATACTTACAGTGCAGAAGGAGGCCATTCAGCCCATCTGCACCAATCACAAACCCATCTAGGCCTCATCCCCATGACCCCATAATCCCATGCATTTACTCTAGCTAATCCACTTGTCACTAAGGGGCAATTTAGCATGGCCAATCCACCCAGCCCACACTTCCTTGGACTGTGGGAGGAAACTAGAGCACCTAGATTTGCTGATTGAAGATGAGACATTGTATTCATCTTGCATTCATCGGGACGGATACAAGAATACCAAATTCCAAAGGGGGGCAGCAATTTATACTGCAGCTTTGTTGTGTTCGCCGTGTTGAACTGTCGAGCATCTAACACTGACTCACCTTCTTTGCTTACTGGATCAGGTGCTGTGCAAGATTCACTGACTCAAGATGCCTGCCGGTGTGTACTATTCAGTGCCATACTGTGCCATCTTTGTTTTACCGATCCTTCTGATGGACGTACCAGCTGCAGAGGGATATGTGTGCGCAGTAAGTCTAGCTTTACAATGGATATTCTGAAAATAATCTGTTTTCCCTCGCCCGCTGACCCCCACGGGAAAAGAGCAGAAGTTTCTTCATCACTCAGGGTTGGAATATTATGTCACAACTGCGCAAGACCCTGGTATGGCCACATTTGGAGTATTGCATACAATTCTGGTCACCCTGCGAGAACGAGGAAGTTACTAAACTAGAAAAGTTGCAAAAAAGATTTACAAGGATGTCACCAGGACTGGAAAGTTTGAATTATAAGGAGAGGCTGGATAGACTGGGACTTTATTCTCTGGAGCGTAGGAAGATGAGGGGTGACCTTATAGAAGTCTATAAAATCATGAAGGGCATAGATAAGGTGAATAGTGAAGGTCTTTCCCCCGGGATAGGGAGCCCAAAGGGCAAAGATTTAAAAGGGACCTGAGGGGCAACTTTTTCACGCAGAGGGTGGTGTGTATTTGGAATGAGCTGCCGGGGAGGTGGTAGAGGTGGATACAATTACAATATTTAAAATACATTTGGACAGGTACATAGATAGGAAAGGTTTAGAGGGATATCAGCTAAGTACAGGCGAATGGGACCAGTTCAGTTTAGGAATCCTGGTTGGCGTGGAGGAGTTGGACCGAAGGGCCTGTTCCATGTTGTATATCTCACTCTCTCTATTTATTCATTTTGTGCTGGCCTGCTAACCTTGAGTTTGGTGAGTGTGTGAGTGTACTGCTGGTGTAATATTAAATTATACAAGACAGCATAGCCCCATGAGGCTGCACTCACCCAGCTAGTAAGGAACAGTGATAGAGGCCATGGTAAGCAATCATTATATCAAGTGGGAGGCATTGTAAGTATTTCAGAGAGTGAAAAGAAGCTGCAGGGAGATATTGATAAAATATAGAAGAGGGGATAAAGATGGAATTAATTTTCACTAGGTGTGGGATAGTAACCTTTTGTTCTTTAAAAAGCCAGAATAATGATTAAGTTTGAATAGGGAAGACTGGCTGAGGTTTAGGTGCCATTCCTCAAATAGCCACAGTTATTTAAAAACTTTAAAAAGGAAACTGGAATTTAACACAAGATTATTAAAGTCAAGGTGCCATGACATATTGTTACTAGACAGAAAGAAGTTTGAGAACTATGTACAGGTTTGGACTCCCCACTATTGAGACAGTAGAGAGGGTTTTTATCATCTTGTATGTTCTTGGGACCTGGACTGTAGTTTTTGCCCATTCCTAGTAGCCCTGAGACACTGCTGCCTCACAGTGCCAGGGACCTAGGTTGGATTCCCAGCTTGGGTCACTGTCTGCATGGAGTTTGCACATTCTCTCCATGTCTGCCTGGGTTTCCTCTCTCAGTCCGAAAGACATGCTGGTTAGATGCATTGGCTGTGCTAAATTCTCCTTTAGTTACCCGAACAGGCACTGGAGTGTGGTGACTGGGGGATTTTCCCAGTAACTTTGTTGCTGTTAATGTAAGCAACACTGTGACATGAATAAATAAACTTTAAATTAAGAATCAGCCGCGAATTGCGAAACCCATGTAGAGCTGACTGGATAAGCTTGGGAAGAGCTCCCCTCTCTGGATCTGGTTGGTCATTCTGCAGCCATGTGGCTGCTGTCCATCTCATTGATATTTTCTTATACCCATTTGTTACCAGACTAACTAAATTACATCCACAGGATGCTAGAAATGAGAATTGCATTGTTCAGTACCCTGGCCACAGGTCTACCTGTGCAAAACATATCTACTAGGATGCTGTCTCTGTGATTGTACAAGTACAACAATCATTGGAGTTATATTCTGTGATGATCTGATAATTTAATACAAGTGTTCAAAATGATGAAGGGATGAGGCAGGTTAGATAGAAAGAGACTGTTTCTAATGGTCTGCAATGGACAACTTAAATGTAAAAGCTTTAGGTCAGAAACAAGATATTTATTTTTACATAGTACTATTCCGAGCTTCAGAATCAGCCACCGTGTCAGTTTATAAGCTCAAGTTTTGTTGGTAGCTGTAAAAGAGATATGGGAAGAAGATAGAGCAAAGGTTGGTGGGTTGTGTTAGGATACAGATCAATAATTTGTCAAATAGGAGAAGGCGCTCGAGGAACTGAATGGCCTACTTCTATTCCAGCCTAACTCAATTCAACACCCGTTCCTTTCCTGGCGAATCGTGTAAATAGGACTGTAGACAGGGCTTTAAACTAATTGGGGGGGGGGGGGGTGGAGGGTGCGAGAGTAGGTGACATTACAGGGGCTAAAGTAAAGGAGAGGGTACAGGTAAGGGAAGAGGCCGAGGATGTCCCAATAATAAAGGGAGTAGGGGGTATGAGTATGGTTGGTAGTGTTCTGGCAAATAGGGTACAGGTGAAGGCTGGGACGAAGGCACTTTATCTGAATGCACGAAGCATTCGGAATAAAGTGGATGAGCTGGTGGCACAGATCAGCAAAAATGGATATGATCTGGTGGCCATTACAGAGACGTGGTTGCAAGGTGACAGGGACTGGGAGCTGAATGTCCAGGGGTATCAAGTGTTTAGGAAGGATAGGCGGGAGGAAAAAGGGGGGGGGGGGGCGTAGCTCTGCTGATTAAGGGTAGCATCAGGGTGGTAGCAAGGGATGATATAGGGTGGAGAGGCTCTTCCCGCTCAGAAAGGAGAGTAGGACTAAGGGGCACAGCCTCAAGATAAAGGGGGGGCGGTTTAGAACGGAGTTGAGGAGGAACTTCTTCACTCAAAGGGTGGTGAATCTCTGGAATTCTCTGCCCATTGAGGTGATGGAGGCTGCCTCGCTAAATATTTTTAAGACGTGGGTTGATGGGTTTTTGATAAGAGAGGGGATTAAGGGTTATGGGGAGGGGGCGGGAATGTGGAACTGAGCCACGACAGATCAGCCATGATCTTATTGAATGGCGGGGCAGGCTCGAAGGGCTAGATGGCCTACTCCTGCTCCTATTTCTTATGTTCTTGCTTTGGTATTCTATATTATCACATATAACTTGGAATCTCAGTGGGTTTTGTTGCCTTCATTTGCTCTTAAACTTTAAGATCTAAAATTCTGTAATCCTCGATTTTTACATTTTGGATATATTTCTAATATTTGTTACAATCTCCAGAGACAGCAGTAACTTTTAAGGAGATTTTTGAAGACCATAAGATATAGAAGCAGAATTAGGCCATTTGGCCCATCGAGTCTGCTCCGCCATTCAATCATGGCTGATAAGTTTCTCAGCTCTATTCTCCCACCTTTTCCCCATTATCTTTGATCCCCTTACCAATCGAGAACCTCTGTATTAAATATACTTAATGACCTGGCCTCCACGATCTTCTGTGGCAATGAAATTCCCAATGACTGAAAAGTCACATTACAAGGTATCAAATTGTAATATTTTCTACTGTACCAAACTAGAGCAAGAAATAAGAGCAGGAATAGCCATCAGGCTCTTCAAACCTGCCCCGCCATTCAATTTGATCTAAAAGGAGCACTGATTAAATGCTATTAGGAAGTTACTCATACTGTAAAGTACAAAAAAAATCAATCTTTTTCAAGTGATAGAAAAGCTCATGCTGCAGCTACATGTTAAATCCTGCTCTCCACAGAGTAGCCATTTTTATAGGAAGCAGCCCAACACCAGGGGTGGCACGGTGACACAGTGGGTTAGTGCTGCTGCCTCACAGCGCCAGGGACCCGGGTTCAATCCCAGCGGCACGGTGACACAGTGGGTTAGTGCTGCTGCCTCACAGCGCCAGGGACCTGGGTTCAATCCCAGCGGCACGGTGGCACAGTGGGTTAGCGCTGCTGCCTCACAGCGCCAGGGACCCGGGTTCAATCCCAGCAGCACGGTGACACAGTGGGTTAGTGCTGCTGTCTCACAGCGCCAGAGACCCGGGTTCAATCCCAGCGGCACAGTGACACAGTGGGTTAGCGCTGCTGCCTCACAGCACCAGGGACGTGGGTTCAATCCCAGCGGCACGGTGACACAGTGGGTTAGCGCTGCTGTCTCACAGGGAACCGGGTTCAATCCCAGCGGCACAGTGACACAGTGTTAGCGCTGCTGCCTCACAGCGCCAGGGACCCGGGTTCAATCCCAGCGGCACGGTGACACAGTGGGTTAGCGCTGCTGCCTCACAGCGCCAGGGACCCGGGTTCAATCCCAGAGGCACGGTGACACAGTGGGTTAGCGCTGCTGTCTCACAGGGACCCGGGTTCAATCCCAGTGGCACGGTAACACAGTGGGTTAGCGCTGCTGCCTCACAGGGACCCGGGTTCAATCCCAGCGGCACAGTGACACAGTGGGTTAGCGCTGCTGCCTCACAGCGCCCGGGACCCGGGTTCAATCCCAGCAGCACGGTGACACAGTGGCTTAGTGCTGCTGTCTCACAGGGACCCGGGTTCAATCCCAGCGGCACAGTGACACAGTGGGTTAGCGCTGCTGCCTCACAGCGCCAGGGACCCGGGTTCAATCCCAGCGGCACGGTGGCACAGTGGGTTAGCGCTGCTGCCTCACAGCGCCAGGGACCCGGGTTCAATCCCAGCGGCACAGTGACACAGTGGGTTAGCGCTGCTGCCTCACAGCGCCAGGGACCCGGGTTCAATCCCAGCGGCACGGTGACACAGTGGGTTAGCGCTGCTGTCTCACAGCGCCAGGGACCCGGGTTCAATCCCAGCGGCACGGTGACACAGTGGGTTAGCAGTGCTGTCTCACAGCACCAGGGACCCAGGTGCAATTCCCAGCTTGGATCATTGTCCATGCGGAGTTTGTATATTCTCTGCGTGGGTTTCCTTTGGGTGCTCCGGTTTGTTCCCACAGCCCAAAGATGTGCGGGTTAGGTTGATTGACCATAGTAAATTGTGTCTCAGTGTCCGGGGTCCAGCAGGGTAAATACATGGGGCTACGGGGATAGGGACTGGATGGGATTGTGGTCGCTGCAGACTCGATAGGCTGAATGGCCCCTTTCTGCACTTAGGGATTCTATGATCCCTATGATCTATGATGATCATTCTCAGCTTTCCCCGGTTTGTCTCTCCCTTTTCCATGGATTCATACTTTTTGAGTGACTGTCTAAAGGGGCTTTTCTGAATTTCTGGAGAAGTCCTAAAGTGAGTGACAGCAATAAGACTGGTTGGGCAATTCGTAAGTTGTTAGGAGCCTTAGAATAATTAGTCTTTGGAATTCTCTTCCCCAGAAAGAAGTGAAGGTGAAAGAGAGTGTGGTAGGGAAAACGGATGAGCTTAGGGCCTTGATGTTTGTGAGGCAGTTAGATGTGGTGGCTGTAACGGAGACGTGGTTACGGGAGGGGCAGGACTGGCAGCTGAATGTTCCTGGGTACAAGTGTTTTAGGTGTGACAGAGGAGGGATGAAGAGAGGAGGAGGGGTGGCACTGTTAGTCAAGGAAAGCATCACAGTAGTGCAGAGGGAGGACGATAGGGAAGAGATAGGGATTGAGTCAGTGTGGGTCGAGTTGAGGAATAAAAAGGGAGAGATCACATTGTTAGGGGTGTACTATAGGCCACCCAACAGCCCAAAGTCAGTGGAGGAAGGCATTTGCAGGGGCATTTTGGACAGGTGCAGGAAGAACAGAGTGGTTGTAGTGGGTGATTTTAATTTTCCTGGAGTGAATTGGAGGGGGCCTAGAGCTGGGGGTATGGAGGGAGAGGAGTTTGTGAACTGTGTTATGGAAGGGTCGCTAGAGCAGTATGTAACTAGCCCGACTAGGGGAGGGGCTATATTGGATCTAGTGTTGGGAAACGAACCTGGGCAGGTGGGTGAGGTAGAGGTAGGCGAACATGTGGCGGACAGTGATCACAAGTCCGTCTACTTTAGGATAAAAATGGAAAGGGACGAGTGCCGTCCGAGTGGGAGTGTGCTGAATTGGGGAAAGGCGAGCTATGGCAGGATTAGGAGGGAGCTGCAGCAAACTGATTGGGAGGGACTGTTAGCTGGCAAGTCCGCGGTTGGCAAGTGGGAGGCATTTAGGGACAAAATGAAATGGTTGCAGGGGAGGTATGTTCCGGTTAAGCGAAAGGATGGGAAAGGAAGGATTAGACAGCCGTGGATTACGGAGGATATTGAAGACTTGGTCAGGAAGAAGAGGGAGGCGTATGTTAGGTCAAAACAAATGGGTACGGAGAGTGCGCTGGAAGAATACAGCGAGAGTAGGAGGGAGCTAAAAAGGGGAATTAGAAGGGCGAAGAGAGGGCATGAGATGGCTTTGGCTGGTAGGATTAAGGAAAATCCAAAGGCATTTTATTCCTATATCAGAGGCAAGAGAATAGTTAGAGGGAAAATTGGTCCTCTCAGGGACAAGAGTGGTGAGTTGTGTATTGAGTCGGAGGGGATGGGGGAGCTCCTGAATGAATACTTTGCGTCGGTATTCACAAAGGAGAGGGGTTCGGAATCGTGTGGTCTCTTGGAGGGAGTGGAGGTTTATTTGCAGGATATAGTTATTACGAGAGAGGAAGTGCTAGGGCTTTTAGGTAGCGTAAAGACGGATAAAGCTCCGGGGCCTGATGGTATTTATCCCAGGCTGCTTAGGGAGGCGAAAGATGAAATTGCTGGGCCTCTGGCGCAAATCTTTGTCTCTTCTTTGGACACAGGTGAGGTCCCAGAAGACTGGAGGGTAGCAAATGTGGTCCCGTTGTTCAAAAAAGGCAGTAGGGATAACCCTGGGAATTATAGACCGGTGAGTTTGACGTCGGTGGTAGGGAAGTTAATGGAAAAAATACTTAGGGGTAGGATGTATGAGCATTTGGAGCGTTGCGATCTGATTAGGGATACGCAACATGGCTTTGTTAGAGGGAGGTGTTGCCTTACGAATCTGGTGGAATTCTTTGAGGAGGTGACAAAAACGGTTGACGATGGGAGAACCGTTGATGTCATCTATATGGATTTCAGTAAGGCGTTTGACAAAGTCCCTCACGGTAGGCTGGTAGAAAAGGTTAAGGCGCATGGGATACGAGGCCAGGTAGCTAGGTGGATTGAGAACTGGCTGGGAAATAGGAGACAGAGGGTAGCTGTGGAGGGGACCTTGTCGGGCTGGAGGCCAGTGACCAGTGGTGTGCCGCAGGGCTCAGTACTGGGACCTCTCCTCTTTGTAGTCTACATAAATGACTTGGAAGAGGGCGTAGGTGGTGTGATTAGCAAGTTTGCTGATGACACCAAGATGGCAGGGTTGGCGGGTACGGAACTGGATTGTCAGGTGATACAACAGGATATAGATAGGTTGGTGCAGTGGGCAGATAGGTGGCAGATGGCATTTAATCCTGACAAATGCGAGGTGATGCATTTTGGACGGAATAATGCAGAGAGGAGCTATGAGATTAAAGGGAGGCCGATTAGGAGTATTGACATACAGAGGGACCTGGGAGTGCAGGTTCACAAATCCATGAAGGTTGCATCACAAGTGGAGAAGGTTGTTAGGAAGGCTTATGGGATGTTGGCCTTTATAGGAAGGGGCATAGAGTATAAAAGCTGCCGTCTAATGCTTCAGTTGTACAGAACGTTGGTTAGACCGCATTTGGAGTACTGCGTCCAGTTCTGGTCACCTTACTACCGGAAGGACGTGGAGTCTCTGGAAAGGGTGCAGAGGAGGTTTACCAGGATGTTGCCTGGCATGGGGGGACTGGGTTACGAGGAGAGGTTGAAGAAACTGGGACTATTCTCCTTGGAAAGGCGGAGATTGAGAGGGGACATGATAGAAGTATATAAGATAATGAAGGGAATGGATAGAGTTAATAGTGAGAGACTGCTCCCTAGACTAGATACAAACACGAGAGGTCATCATTTAAGGGTGAGGGGGGAGAGGTATAATTTGGAGGTGAGAAGAAGGTTCTTTACGCAGAGAGTTGTAGGGGTCTGGAATGCGCTACCAAGTAGGGTGGTGGAGGCAGGAACATTGGACTCGTTTAAGATGCAGTTAGATAGGCACATGAGTGAAACGAGAATGGAGGGATATGGTAGGGGATATTAAATAGGGTTAAACCTCGGGAGACACCGGAAAGGCAGGCTGTAAGATTAATATTTTTGACTTTATTCCACAGGTGGAGGTCCACCTCGTGTCAAACGAGGGGCATTCACACGGCGGGTCATGCCTGGGCTGCTCTTGCAAGTTCCGGGAGTGGCCTAGGACTTCGTGTCGGTGTGTGTGCTTGATCCTGGACCGGTAGATGGGCGCCGCAACAGCTCAGTGACTAGCACTGCTGGCTGTGCAGGCACATGGATTTGGGCCTGTGTCTGTGGGAGTTTGCGCATTCTCCCTGTGGTTGCGTGGGTTTCCTCCGGGCGCTCCGGTTTCCTCCCACACCCCAAAGATGTGCTCTCAGGCTAATCGGTTTTTACCAAATTGACACTATTTCTTCCCTGAATCTGACTGAGTAGGGTTCCATTCATAGCCATGCAGGGTAGAATAGGTGCAGGGTGATGTGGCAGCGCGGGCTCGTTGGGCCGAAGGGCCTGTTTCCCGTGCTGGATTGTTCTTTGTTCTTTGTTCTTTGTAAGCCTGGCTCATTGAAATTATTCAAGGCTGAGTTAGCATTTTGATAAACAAGGCACAGGAAAGTACAATTGAGACCTCAATCAGCCATTATCTTACTGAATAGTGAAACAGGACCAGATCGGAATATAGAACATCGGAGCAGAAGTAGGCCATTCAGCCCATCGAGCCTGCTCCACAATTTGATATGGTTATGACCTTGTCATTCACTTTGGTGGCCTTTTTCCACTGTATTGCCATATCCTTTTATGTAATTCACATTCAGAAATCTGCCAATCTTGGCTTTAAACTCAATGATAGGCGTAATCTTGTTCCTAAGTATTAAGTTTGTACATTCTTTAATTAAAGGGATAGTCCCAAAATCTAGCAGTGTGATAAATTGCATTTGTAACATATTGCAACTTGAATAGATTTTTAAAATATTTTAGGTCTTCTGTGAGGTGATGCATTGTCTGTCTGCTTTGCTGACTGAGGTGTGCCTCTTGCAAGAAATCATATTTCCAGATAAGACCCAGCCCAAAAACCTGCTGGTGATTTACATCCTCTCTTATCATGCACCCTTTCTGAAGTTGTTTGCAGTTGCAGGAAGACCTTTTAGAGTCATAGAGCTTTACAGCATGGAAACAGGCCCTTCGGCCCAACTTGCCCATGTGCCACCCTTCTTAAATTTGACTCAATTGCCCGCGTTTCTCCCATATCCCTCTATAGCCATCTGACACATGTAACTGTCTAAACGCTTTTCAAAAGACAAAATTGTCCCCGCCTCGACTACTACTTCTGGCAGCTTGTTCCAGACACTCGCCACCCTCTGTGTGAAAAAATTGCCCTCTGGATCCTTTTGTATCTCTCCCCTCTCACCTTAAACGGCGGCACGGTAGCACAGTGGTTAGCACTGCTGCTTCACAGCTCCAGGGTCCTGGGTTCAATTCCCGGCTCGGGTCACTGCCTGTGTGGAGTTTGCACATTCTCCTCGTGTCTGCGTGGGTTTTCTCCGGGTGCTCCGGTTTCCTCCCACAGTCCAAAGATGTGCGGGTTAGGTTCATTGGCTATGCTAAAATTGCCCCTTAGTGTCCTGGGATGTGTAGGTTAGAGGGATTAGCAGGTAAATGTGTAGGGATATGGGGATAGGGTCTGGGTGGGATTGTGTTCGGTGTAGACTCGATGGGCCGAAGGGCCTGTTTCTGCACTGTAGGGTTCTATGTAAACCTGTGCCGTCTAGTTTTAGACACCCTTACCTTTGGGAAAAGATATTGACTATCTAGCTGATCTGTGCCCCTCATTGCTTTAGGAACCTCTATAAGATCACCCCTCAGCCTCCTATGCTCCAGAGAAAAAAGTCCCAGTCTATCCAACCTCTCCTTATAAATCAAACCATCAAGTCTCGGTAGCATCCTAGTAAATCTTTTCTGCACTCTTTCTAGTTTAATAATATCCTTTCTATAATAGGGTGACCAGAACTGTACGCAGCATTCCAATTGTAGCCTTACCAATGTCTTGTACAACTTCAACATGGCATCATGGCAGCTCAGAGGCTATCTCTGTTGCTGTGCGGACACATGGATTTGGGCCTGTGTCCGTGGGAGTTTGCGCGTTCTCCCCGTGGTTGCGTGGGTTTCCTCTGGGTGCTCCGGTTTCCTCCCACATCCCAAAAATGTGCTTTTAGGCTGATTGATTGGGTAACAAATTGTCCCTATATTGGACCTCCCTGATCCTCACACATTAGGCATAGACTAGAGTCATGAATAGGTCACTGACCATGGGACGGTGGCATGGGCTCGTTGGGCCGAAGGGCCTGTTTCCCGTGCTGTGTTGTTCTTTGTTCAACAGGGGAGGTGATAGCCTAGTGATATTATCGCTAGACTATTAATTCAGAAACTCACCTAATGTTCTGGGGATCTGAGTTCGAATCCCGCCATGGCAGACGATGGAATTTGAATTCAATAAAAAATATCTGGAATTAAGAATCTACTGATGCCCCATTGTCGATTGTTGGAAAAACCCATCTAGTTCACTGATGATCTTTAGGAAAGGAAATCTGCCATCCTTACCTGGTTTGGCCTCCGTGTGACTCCAGAGTCACAGCAATGTGGTTGACTCTCACCTGCCCTCCAAGGGCAACTAGGGATGGACAATAAAAGCTGGCCCAGCCAGTGACATGTGTGTCCCACGGATGAATGATAAGAAAACAGGATGTCCCAGCTCCTGTATTCAATGTTGTGACCAATGAGCCCTAGTATGCCAAATACCTTCTTTACCACTCTGTCCACTTGTGACTCCACTTTCAAGGAGCTATAAACCTGTATCCCTAGATCTCCTTGTTCTGCAACTTTCCTCAACGCCCTACCATTAACGGAGTAAGTCCTGCCCTGGTTCAATCTACCAAAATGCATCACTTATCTCCTTCTGACAGAAGCTTAATACTAACGTTACGTTGCCTCGCATGAAGAGAAGGAAAGAAAAGCAACATATTAATGGTCATGAATAATGAGTCTATTTCTTTGCACAGTACACAAACAGTACCCCCAATACCACCATGATCTTTGAGGACTTACCATCAATGTTTGGCTATCAGCTGCTGAAAGAAGGGCTGCAGGTAGGTTTATTGCTTTCACTAAAGAACGAGAATCGGGGAAACACTTGCATTGCTGTAGTGTCTTTCACAATCTCAGCATGTTCCCAAAGTGGGAGAAAAAGGGAAACACAAGGGACAGGGCAAGTAGCTTTCTCCATTCGTCATAACCCACCTTTGATTTCAGATCATTTAAACTTTCACATTTTCACACGTCACAAAGAGAAAATATTGGCAGCTGTTCTCAGTGGATTATCCTCATGTCTCTGGGTCAGGAGGTTTCCCCTCAGAGACCTGAACACAATTCCAAACCCATGCCTAGTTCCAGTACCTGGGATGTGCTGCACAATCAGATGTGTCTTCCTTTAGATGAAACGTTCAATCAAAGCCACATTTGTCATTCAGGTGGATGTAATTGACTCTTTGGGACAATTTGAAAAAGAACAGGGGTGATCTCTCTGACTAATATTCATCTCTCAATCAGTACCTAAAGCAGATAATCTGATCAGATGAACAGGCGGCACGGTGGTTAGCACTGCTGCATCACAGCGCCAGAGACCTGTGTTCAGTTCTGGCCTTGGGTTACTATCTGTGTGGAGTTTGCACGTTCTCCCTGTGCCTGCATGGGTTTCCTCCCACTTTTCAAAGATGTGTGGGTTAGGTTGATTGGCTATGCTAACTTGACCCTAGTGCCAGCAGAAGTAGCAGGGTAAATGTCTGGGGTTATGGGAATAGGGTCTGGGTGGGATTGTGGACGGTGCAGACCTGATGGGCCACATGTCCTCCTTCTGCACTGTAGGAATTCTATGGTCATTATTTAATTGAAATTTGTATTACCTTGCTATTTTACAGTAGTGATAGCATTTCAAAAGTGCTTGATTGATTGGGAAGCTGACATTTGGGGGTGGCGCGGTAAAAATCAAAGGGAAAATGCATGCACACTTTAGGAAAAGTATTTTATTGTGGATTTCAGTTGATCGTAATGTTTTTTATCTTTGCTAATGTGCACACTGGTTGCTCTGGTGAGGTTCAGTTGCATGTGCTTGCACTAATTATCTCATGCATGTAGAAATGTGACATTGTCAAAACTGGGCAACAATGAACAAGGATAATTGGACAGTCTCGGCGACTTGGGAGGAGAGGGTGGGGGAAGGAACTGGACACGACTGAGAAAATTAAGAAGTTCGGGAGCTAAGAAAGGGAGAAGTTGTGTGTTAACTTTTAGCAAATTAGTGGATAATTTAGTCTCCAAGTAAAGTGACAGTCTTTGTTCCTGGTGTTTTAGGAAGCCAAGTGGGACCTCCATTGTAACTGCAGCTGTTCAAGTCTCAAGAATAGCTTTACAATTAGGAAAGAATTAGGTCTCTAATTAAAAGTTAAAAGTATTTCTCTTGCAATTCTTGTAGGGTTATCTGGTATTTGCAAAGCCGGATAATGCTTGTGAGCCAATCGCACCACCTCCTTCAAACACCACCATCCTCGACTTTATCGTTCTGATTCGCAGATATGGGTGCAATTTCGACATCAAGGTTTGTAATAGTGTCGGTCCACGACCTGGGAAATATTCCAAGTCGAACAGCTAAATGTACAAGATACTTAGATTGTATTGTTACTGCATTATCAAAGCTTAAAGTTTATTTATTAGTGACATGAGTAGGCTTACATTCACACTGCAAAGAAGTTACTGTGAAAATCCCCCAGTTGCTACACTTTCTTCCCTAACTATTTACTGCAGATAAACCTGCTGCAGACATTGTTTGATCATTTAGTGTAATTAACCATGTTGATAACTTAGACTTCTGCATGTAGGCATAGTTTCTAAGCTTGTAAATGACAGAAATATTAAAAAATCAAATAAGCAGTAAAGATTTCAGTGGGCTTCACCAGGACACTAATAGATTGTTGAAATAAGTTTATTTATTAGTCACCAGTAGGATTACATTAACACTGCAATGAAGTTACTGTGAAACTGAAGAAACTGTGAAAGTTACCCCTAGTTGCCACATTCCAGGTACACTGAGGGAGAATTTAGCATGTCCAATGCACCTAACCAGCATCTCTTTTGGACTGTGGGAGGAAACTGGGGTGCCCCGGAGGAAACCCACACAGACACAGTGCAAACTCCACGCAGACAGTGACCCAAGTTGGGAATTGAACCCGGCTGCTTTATCCTGATGAGGCAACAGTGCTAACCACTGTGCCACCGTGCTGCCCATATGCTGCCAACCTTCAATGTCTCAGTTACACATCAGGAAGTTGCACAGGGCTGTGAAGATTAGGATTTGATTTGATTTACTAATGATCAGAAGAGGTAGGAGCAGTGAAATTCCACATGCTTGTTCACATATCACTCATAACAAGAAACTTCATCACACTTGGGCAGTCATTCTGTTACCATCTTTTTTGTGAAGCTTGTGCCTGAGGGGCAAAGGGTGTTAATGCTGGGGTTGAATTCTTGCTGCAGCCACCCATTGCCATTTGGAATAGATTTTACTGAGGACATCGAGTCTTCAGCCCATCGAGTCTGCCAGCTCTTTCGAAAAGTAGTCCAGTCAGTCGCACATTGCCCATATTCCTGCAATTCTTTCTCCATATTTCCACTTTGAAAAGCTATTTCCATCACCCTGTCTGATTTCACATTCATGATCACAGCAGCTTGTTACATTCAAACACTTTTCCAGCTTTTGCCTCTGGTTCTTTAGTCAATCACCTTCAATCTGTGCCTCCGATTATTGACAATTCGGCTCTTGAAAAGAGCCTTTCTCCTAATTTTGCCCAAACACCTCCGTCAGATAACCTCCTGGCCTTCTATGCTTTGACAATAATAATACTAGCTTTTATATAACTGTAATTCTTTATCCCTGGAACTATTCTAGTAAATCCCCTCTGATTCTGGAAGAACTGACATTAAACTGGCTGGCTTGTGGTTTCTGCTTGACACTTCTCCCCTTTGTTTGAATAAAGGAGTCATGTTTACAGTGCTTTGGTTCTTAGACAGTACTCCTGTATTTAATGGGGAATGGAATGATTGTAGTTAGCGGATCTGTAATTATTTGTCTTACTTTCCTCAGTAACAGGATGTATCCTATCCAGAATGGGCGCTCAGCCTTTGTTGTATATACGAACACAGGAACAAAATATAGGAGAAGGCCAGTCAGCCCCTCAAGACTGCCATGCCATTTAATAAGATCATAGTGGATCTGATAGTGATCTCAAATCTACATCCCACCTGCCTCTAACAGCCTATCTGGTTTACCAAGGATCTATCTGCCTTAAAATATTCAAAGAATTTGCTTCCACAACCTTTTCAGGAAGAGGTTTCCAAAACGATTCTCCAAGAGAAAAGAATTCTCTCATCTCTCTTTTAAATGAGCAGCTCCTCATTTATAAACAGTGATCCCCAGGTTTTAGATTCTTCCACAAGAGGAAGTATCCTCTCCAGATCCAGCCTCTCAATACCCCTCAGGATCTTATATTGCAATCAAATCATCTCCTATTCCTCCAACCCCCAGCAGATCCGAGTCCAGCCCATCCAACCTTTCCTTATTAGATAACTCACCCATTCCAGATATGGGGTGGCATAGTGGGTTAGCACAGCTGCCTCACAGTGCCAGGAACCTGCATTTGATTCCCGGCTTGGTTCACTGTTTGTGTGGAGTCTGCACGTTCTTCCTATGTCTGCCTAGGTTTCCTCCCATGCTCCGAGAGATATGCTGGTTAGGTGAATTGGCCATGCTAAATTCTTTCCCTCAATGTACCCGAACAGACACTGGAGTGTGGCAACTAGATGATTTTCACAGGAACTTCATTGCAGTGTTAATGTAAGCCTACTTGTGACACTAATAAATAAACTTTATATTAGTCAGGTAAACTTTCAATATATTCTTCCAATATATTTATATCCTTCCTTAAATAAGGAGACCAACACAGTAGATAATACTCCAAAGGGGGTCACACTAGTGCCCCATACAACTAAAACTTAACATTCGTACTTTTCTAATCAGTTCCCCTCACAGTAAATGATAATATCCTATCTCCTAATCTGCATTCTTCTCAAACACTTTGATTGCAGAAATGTCTCCCCAGTACCACCCGATTGCTGCATGACTGTTTTGCACTCAGCGGTGGATGAGTCTTAGGCTAGGGGGATTCACATAAAAAAAACAAGGAAAATAACTTTATTTTGTCCAACTGCTTAAGGGCCTGCACCAGTGAGAAACAGCATTGTGGTTTTTTTCTTGCAGGTACTTCAAGCACAGCAGGCTGGATACAAAGCTGCAATTGTGCACAATGTTGATTCAGATCAACTACTCAGCATGCGCTCCAGCAATGGTACGTTCTAACTCTTTACAGTTCCCTCCATACTGTCCTCCATCAAACACTCTTAGGATAGCTACGGAGTAAAGATACGCGTTAGATACGGAGTAAAGCTTTGTCTACACTGTCCCCATCAAACACTCCCAGGACAGGTACAGCACGGGGTTAGATACAGAGTAAAGCTCCCTCTACACTGTCCCCCCATCAAACACTCCCAGGACAGGTACAGCACGGGGTTAGATACAGAGTAAAGCTCCCTCTACACTGTCCCCATCAAACACTCCCAGGACAGGTACAGCACAGGGTTAGATACAGAGTAAAGCTCCCTCTACACTGTCCCCCCCATCAAACACTCCCAGGGCAGGTACAGCACAGGGTTAGATACAGAGTAAAGCTCCCTCTACACTGTCCCCCCATCAAACACTCCCAGGACAGGTACAGCACAGGGTTAGATACAGAGTAAAGCTCCCTCTACATTGTCCTGATCAAACACTCCCAGGACAGGTACAGCACGGGGTTAGATACAGAGTAAAGCTCCCTCTACACTGTCCCCCCCATCAAACAGTCCCAGGACAGGGACAGCACGGGGTTAGATACAGATAAAGCTCCCTCTACACTGTCCCCCATCAAACACTCCCAGGACAGGTACAGCACAGGGTTAGATACAGAGTAAAGCTCCCTCTACATTGTCCTGATCAAACACTCCCAGGACAGGTACAGCACGGGGTTAGATACAGAGTAAAGATCCCTCTATGCTGCCCTCATCAAACACTATCGATGGTAGTTATGATGTCGAGATGCCAGTGTTGGACTGGGGTTAACACAGTAAGAAGTCTCACTACACCATGTTAAAGTCCAACAGGTTTATTTGGTAGCACAAGCCACTAGCTTTCAGAGCGCTGCTCTTTCGTCAGGTGAATGGGGAGTTCTGATCACAAACAGGGGATGTAAAGACACACTCTCAGTTTACAGAACATAGAACATTACAGCGCAGAACAGGCCCTTCGGCCCACGATGTTGCACCGACCAGTTACAAAAACAATGACCCACTAGCCTATACCAATCCCTTTTCATCCATAAACCTATCCACAGATCTCTTAAACGCCCCCAAACTAGGAGCATTTACAACTGCAGCAGGCAGGGCATTCCAATCCCTCACCACCCGCTGGGTAAAGAACCTACCCCTGACATCCGTCTTGTAGCTACCCCCCCTTAATTTAAAGCCATGCCCCCTCGTGCTAGCTTTCTCCATCCGAGGAAAAAGGCTATCACTGTCCACCCTATCTAAACCTCTAATCATCTTATGTTTCAATAAGATCCCCTCTTAGCCGCCTTCTTTCCAACGAAAACAACCCCAAATCCCTCAGTCTCTCCTCATAGGACCTCCCCACCATACCAGGCAACATCCTAGTAAACCTCCTCTGCACCCTCTCCAAAGCCTCCACATCCTTCCTGTAATGTGGGGACCAGAACTGCACACAGTACTCCAAGTGCGGCCGTACCAGAATACTGATTAGAATGCAAGTCTTTACAGCTAATCAAGTCTTAAAGGTGCAGACAATGTGAGTGGAGAGAGCATTAAGCACAGGTTAAAGAGATGTGTATCGTCTCCAGACAGGACAGTAAGTGAGACATTGCAAGCCCAGGAAAGTCACGGGGGTTACAAATAGTGTGACATGAACACAAGATCCCAGTTGAGGCCATCCTCGTTGTGTGGAACTTGGCTATAAGTATCTGCTCAGTGACTCTGCGCTGTCATATATCAGTCTTCACGTCACATGACAGCGCAGAGTCGCTGAGTAGAGACTGATAGCCAAGTTCCGCACGCATGAGGATGGCCTCAACCGGGATCTTGGGTTCATGTCATACTATCTGTAACCCCCACAACTTGCCTGGACTTGCAAAATCTCACTAACTTTCCTGTCTGGAAACAATTCAACCTGTGCTTAATGCTCTCTTCACTCACATTGTCCAAACGTTGAAGACTTGATTAGTTGTAAAGACTCACATTCCAATCATTAGTCATGTAAATTGAATTTGTGTCTTTATATGCCCTCTTTGTGATCAGAACTCCCACCCACTTAACAAAGGAACAACCAGTTCCAAAAGCTAGCAGCGTTTGCTCCAAATAAACCTGTTGGACTTTAACCTGGTGTTGTGAGACTTCTTACTGTGTTTACCCCAGTCCAACGCCAGCATCTCCACAACATGACTACCCTCAAACACTACCAGGACAGCTACAGCACGAGGCTAGATACAGAGTAAAGCTCCTTCTACACTGTCCCCCCATCAAACACTCCCAGGACAGGTACAGCACGGGGTTAGATACAGAGTAAAGCTCCCTCTACACTGTCCCCCATCAAACACTCCCAGGACAGGTACAGCACAGGGTTAGATACAGAGTAAAGCTCCCTCTACACTGTCCCCCATCAAACACTCCCAGGACAGGTGCAGCACGGGGTTAGATACAGAGTAAAGCTCCCTCTACACTGTCCCTCATCAAACACTCCCAGGACAGGTACAGCACGGGGTTAGATACAGAGTAAAGCTCCCTCTACACTGTCCCCCATCAAACACTCCCAGGACAGGTACAGCACAGGGTTAGATACAGAGTAAAGCTCCCTCTACACTGTCCCCCATCAAACACTCCCAGGACAGGTGCAGCACGGGGTTAGATACAGAGTAAAGCTCCCTCTACACTGTCCCTCATCAAACACTCCCAGGACAGGTACAGCACGGGGTTAGATAAGAGTAAAGCTCCCTCTACACTGTCCCCCCCATCAAACACTCCCAGGACAGGTACAGCACGGGGTTAGATACAGAGTAAAGCTCCCTCTACACTGTCCCCCCCATCAAACACTCCCAGGACAGGTGCAGCACGGGGTTAGATACAGAGTAAAGCTCCCTCTACACTGTCCCCCCATCAAACACTCCCAGGACAGGTACAGCACGGGGTTAGATACAGAGTAAAGCTCCCTCTACACTGTCCCCATCAAACACTCCCAGGACAGGTACAGCACGGGGTTAGATACAGAGTAAAGCTCCCTCTACACTGTCCCCCCATCAAACACTCCCAGGCTTGGAGTGAAGCTCTCTCTATCACATTTTTCCATGTTCCATATCTGTCATCCTGTGACATGGGAGTAACATTACCATCTTTATTCCAATTTAGGGAAAAATAAATTAGATTTAAACATTGGCTTTCATTCTTTCTGAACCTCCAAAGGTGGTCCATCAGTAATGATGTTGCTATGGTCACTGTTGTGATAATAAGCAAACCTTGTCACTGACTTGTGCAGTGTGATCCCAAAAAAAGGAATGTCTGCATTGACCAGGTAACTTGTTTCATTTGTTGTTTGTATGGACAGCATTTTGGGAGCAATGCCTGCAGCTCTTTTAACGGTTATGTTGAATGCTTACATTCACCTCAGCACAAGCTGGTGCCTTGGTTTATCTTCTGATCCCTATCTCAATGTGATTTCTTATTTGTGATGTGGGCGTCACTGTCTTGGCCAGTAATTTATTGTTCTTGACGAGATGGTTGTGAGCTGCTTTCTTGACCCATGTGATATAGATGCACCCAGAATGCTGTTGTGAGGGAGGGGGAGATTAATACATAGCTGAGGTTGGAGCTGATCTCCAGAAGTTGATTTAATTGATATTTGCAGCAGACTCCGAAAGCAGATTGTAGGACTTGGGGCGTGGGGCAAGTGAGGGCACTCTTCCAGAATTTATCTCTGGAGAGTCGGAGGCTGAGGTGTGATCTTATAGAGGTCCATAAAATAATGAGGGGCACAGATCAGCTAGATAGTCAATATCTTTTCCCAAAGATAGGGAGTCTAAAGCTAGAGGGCATAGGTTTAAGGTGAGCATGGAGAGGTACAAAAGAGTTCAGGGGGCAATTTTTTTCACACATAGGGTGGTATGTCTGGAACGAGTTGCCAAAGATAGTAGTGGAACTGGGTACAATTTTGTCTTTTAAAAAGCATTTAGATAGTTGAATGGGCAAGATGGGTATAGAGGGATATGGGCCAAATGCAGGCAATTGGGATTAGCTTAGGGGTTTTAAAAAAAAGGGTGACATGGACAAGTTGGGCCAAAGGACCTGTTTCCATGCTGTAAACCTCTATGACTCTAATTGATAGTTGACTGACATTTCATTTAATTCTGCAGAAGAGATCAGGCATCAGATAACAATCCCGTCTGTGTTTATCGGGGCTCGTGCTTCCCAGTTCCTCAAATCTCTGTTCACTTACGACAAAGGGTAAGGAGATGAATGGTGCATGTTAGTTGTATTGTATCATGATCATTGTAAGTGTCTATAAGTACATGAAAATGTCAGATTTGAGGACTTGAATCAACACCTTATGTTATCCTGAACTTCCAAATCTGCTTTCCAATTCTGAGCAGGCATTCATGTCTGATTCCAAATCCTGCTTCCTGCAAGCCAACACATAACCTTGGCACCACTTATTTGATTCTAATTTTCCCTTAGTGACCTAGCACCCTTCTCCCAAAGGTCTGTGTGCTTCCAATATTGAGAGTTGTAAATGCTGTGGGAAGATGCATGTGCTGCTTCTTTCTTCACCACACTCTCCCCAGACTCAGGTTCGAAATCTGATGCATTCACCCCAGAGTGTCACAGCTCAGACCTTTCTGTCTGTGTGCAGTTCAGCTCAAAGTCCCACATCATTATCTCCTGATCTATATCCACGGGTGGATATTTTTAACATTATTTTCTTCCCTAGGCACTCTCCTGTCTTCTACAGAAGCTGTTAGAATCCCTACAGAATGCAGAATGAGGCCATTCAGCCTATCATGTCTGCACTGACCACAATCCCACCCAGGCCCTATTCCCATACCCCACATAATTACCTTACTAATTCCCCTAACACTAGGGTCAGGTTAGCATGGCCAATCCACCTAACCCGCACATCTTCGGACTGTGGGAGAAAACTGGAGCACGTGGAGGAAACCCACGCAGACATGGGGAGAACATGCAAACTCCATACAGACAGTGAGCCAAGGCCAGAATTAAACCTGGGTCCCTGGTGCTGTGAACGCAGTAGTGCTAACCACTGTGTCACTGTGCTGCCCAAAATATTTTCAAAACAGCATTTGAATTCTTAAGTGCTGACTTTGCATTAATAAATCAGTAAAGTGCATAATACAAGTTAACATTCATAGTAAAACAGCAGAACAAGATGAACGTTCTTTTTCTCAGCAAATTGTAGTATCAGACGTTCCCTGTCTTTTTAAAGTTCATTTATGGGACATGGGTATTGCTGACTAGAACAGTATTGATTGCCCATCCCTAATTGCCCTTGAGAATGTGGTGGTGAGCTGCCTTCTTGAACCGCTGCAGTCCATGTGGTGTAGGTACACCCACAGTGCTGTTAGGGAGGGAGTTACAGGATTTTGACCCTGCCACTTTGAAAGAACGGTTGATATTTTTCCAAGTTAGGATGGTGAGTGACTTGGAGGGAAACCTCTAGGTGGAGGCATTCCCAGGTATCTGCTGCTCTTGTCCTTCTAGATGGTAGTGATTGTAAGGTTGGAAGGTGCTGCATAAGGAACCTTGGTGAGTTGCTGCAGTGTATCTTGTAGATAGTACACACAGCTGCTAATGGTGGTGGAGGGAGTGCCAGGGCTGCTTTGTCCTGGATGGTGTTGAGCTTCTTGTGTTATTGAAGCTGCACCCATCCAGGCAAGTGGGGAGTATTCTATCACACTTCTGACTTGTGCCTTGTAGATGGTGGACAGGCTTTGGAGAGTCAGGAGTTGAGTTACTTGTGTCTGACCTTTAGGCCAGTGGGAGTAGAGTCAGTGGTAACTTTCAAAAGAGAACTGGATACATACCTGAAGGGGAAAATTTGGCAATGGGAAAAGGCAGGGGAGTGGAACTTCACTTCCTTCACCAGGGTTGTGACTCAGCCATAATTAATTGCCCACCCCAAATAATTTGTGAAGGTGGTGGTGAGATACCTTGACCACAGAAACCCTGTAGTGCAGAAAGAGGCCACCCAGCCCATTGAGTTACACCAACCACAATCCCATTCAGGCCCCATCCCCACACACTTCACCCACTAATCCCTCTAACCTACGCATCCCGGGACTCTAAGGCACAATTTTAGCGTGGCCAGTTAACCTAACCGGCACATCTTTGGACTGTGGGAGGAAACTGGAGCACCCGGAGAAAACCCACACAGAAAAGGGGAGAATGTGCAAACTCCACACAGACAGTGACCCAAGCTGGGAATCGAACCCAGGTCCCTGGAGCTGTGAAGCAGCAGTGCTAATCACTGTGCTACCATGATTTCATTTCCAATGTAAATGGTGTGTGACCCAAATTTAAACTGGCAAGTGGGAAATTTACCTCCACCACCAAGGAAAGCAGTTGGTGCCTGCTTTCCTTGCTCCTTCTAAGGGTTTAAAATGCTGTTGATTTGCTGCAGTGCATCTTATAGATAGCAACCACTATTTGTCAGTGATGGGGGGAGTAAGCGTTCAGGGTGCTCGATGTGGTGCCAGTCAAGCTAGTTGCTTTGTCCTGGATGGTGCCGAGCTTCTTGAGTGTTGTTGGAATTGCACTCATCCAGACAAGTGGGGAGTATTCCATTACACTCCTGACTTGGGCCTTTTAGATGGTGAGCAGGATCTGGGGAGCCAGGAGGTGAATTGGTCTCTGCAGAATCCCAGCTGCAGTCTATATGAATGTCCAGTTGAGTTTCTGGTCAGCATGCTGAGAGTGGGGGATTTAGTGATGACAGTGCTGTGAGGAGTAGATAGATTTGTCATTGTTAGTGATATTTATTTCCAACTAATGCTATTAATTGGATACCACATGAATGAGCTATCAGAGGGACAGCTGAGTGCCCTCCTGCACTATAATAACTCTGAGTGTCCATCTGGCTGTAACTGTGTCCTGTCTCCATGCCTAGGCAGCTGCAAATCCAGGGGATCAGAGCAAGCCACTAGGCTGGAATGCATGGTAACCCTGCAACATAACCGGAACACAGATAGGATAGATAGAATCCTGGTCAGTGAATTAAGCCTAGATTTGTTTAGCACTTGGAGATGACAGTAGTCAGTTTAAGCCCAGCTCCCTGAATTTACTAGTCAGTAGCCTTAGTGTAAGAGATTCTCTTGTGAAAACTCCAGCGTGTGTCACGTTCAGCCTGAAGCTTGTGACATCACAATTATGGTAAGCTCCTGTCACATTATGAGGGAGTCGGAGGGGATTTCACTCCTGCCTCTCTCCCATCTGTTGTTGCGTTGGTCTAATTGTGCTGCAGTGGTTCTGTCCTGGGGAGGCAACTCTCAAACTGAACTGTGATGTTTGTTTGTATATTAGTTCTGTTCCTTTCAGTGGTGGTGGAGGTATACTTCCCAGAATATCAGAATTGTCTGTATCAGTCCCCACTTCAAATGTTCCTCATTGTTCTGTCTATTCACAGTGCATACATTGTGCTGATGCCAGACTTCAACTTCCCACTGGGATATTACCTCATTCCGTTCACAGGAGTTGTTGGAATAGTGATCGTCGTCATGCTTACTGTCATGGTAAGTGGACAGTGCAGAGTATTCCTGCGGTCCTGCGTAGCAGGAAAATGTCAAGAGGATGCTGAATTTACTCCTCAAACTGGTGTTGCCATCGGTTTTCAAAGTTTTATCTAATTTGCTGCTAATTGGTAGCGTGACAGGAGGTGGTGGCAGTGGCTAATGTGAGATAGGGAAAAATGTGGCACTGTTTCACTGAGCCTGGGACTGCGTTACCTTGGAAGTTTATAACTTCACAGCAGATCTAACCCCGTGCTGTACCTGTCCTGGGAGTGTTTGATGGGGACAGTGTAGAGGGAGCTTTACTCTGTATCTAACCCCGTGCTGTACCTGTCCTGGGAGTGTTTGATGGGGGGACAGTGTAGAGGGAGCTTTACTCTGTATCTAACCCCGTGCTGTACCTGTCCTGGGAGTGTTTGATGGGGGGACAGTGTAGAGGGAGCTTTACTCTGTATCTCACCCCATGCTGTACCTGTGCTGGGAGTGTTTGATGGGGACAGTGTAGAGGGAGCTTTACTCTGTATCTAACCCCGTGCTGTACCTGTCCTGGGAGTGTTTGATGGGGGGACAGTGCAGAGGGAGCTTTACTCTGTATCTAACCCCGTGCTGTACCTGTCCTGGGAGTGTTTGATGGGGGGACAGTGTAGAGGGAGCTTTACTCTGTATCTCACCCCATGCTGTACCTGTCCTGGGAGTGTTTGATGGGGACAGTGTAGAGGGAGCTTTACTCTGTATCTAACCTCGTGCTGTACCTGTCCTGGGAGTGTTTGATGGGGGACAGTGTAGAGGGAGCTTTACTCTGTATCTAACCCCGTGCTGTACCTGTCCTGGGAGTGTTTGATGGGGGGACAGTGTAGAGGGAGCTTTACTCTGTATCTAACCCCGTGCTGTACCTGTCCTGGGAGTGTTTGATGGGGGGACAGTGTAGAGGGAGCTTTACTCTGTATCTAACCCCGTGCTGTACTTGTCCTGGGAGTGTTTGATGGGGGGACAGTGTAGAGGGAGCTTTACTCTGTATCTAACCCCGTGCTGTCCCTGTCCTGGGAGTGTTTGATGGGGGGACAGTGTAGAGGGAGCTTTACTCTGTATCTAACCCCGGGCTGTACCTGTCCTGGGAGTGTTTGATGGGGGACAGTGTAGAGGGAGCTTTACTCTGTATCTAACCCCGTGCTCTGCTTGTCCTTGGAGTGTTCGATAGGGGACATAAGAACATAAGAAATAGGAGCAGGAGTAGGCCATCCAGACCCTCGAGCCTGCCCCGCCATTCAATAAGATCATGGCTGATCTGTCGTGTCTCAGTTCCACATTCCCGCCCTCTCCCCATAACCCTTAATCCCCTCGCTTATCAAAAACCCATCAACCTGCGTCTTAAAAATATTTAGCGAGGCAGCCTCCACCACTTCAATGGGCACAGAATTCCAGAGATTCACCACCCTTTGAGTGAAGAAGTTCCTCCTCAACTCCGTTCTAAACCGCGCCCCCCTTTATCTTGAGGCTGTGCCCTCTAGTCCTACTGTCCTTTCTGAGCGGGAAGAGCCTCTCCACCTCTACCCTATCCATCCCATTCATCATCTTATACGTCTCAATGAGATCTCCCCTCATTCTTCTAAACTCTTAACGAGTACAAGCCCAGTTTATTCAGCTCTCCTCATAGTTCAACCCCCTCAACTCCGGTATCAGCCTAGTGAACCTCCTCTGCACTCCCTGCAAGGCCAAAATATCCTTGCGTAAGTGCGGCGACCAAAACTGCACACAGTACTCCAGCTGCGGCCTCACCAATGCCCCATATAGCTGCAGCAAGACCTCCCTACTTTTATATTCAATCCCCTTCGCTATGAAGGGGATCCCATTCGCCTTCCTGATCACCTGCTGCACCTGCAAGCTGGGTTTTTGCGACTCATGCACAAGGACCCCAAGATCCCTCTGCACTGTCGCGTGCTGCAGTTTTTCGCTCTGTAAGTAATAGTCCTTCCTACCATTATTCCTACCAAAGTGGACAACCTCACACTTGCCAACATTAAATTCCATTTGCCAGTTCCTGGCCCATTCGCCCAGCCTATCTAGATCCTTCTGCAGACTCTCCACATCCTCCGCACAATTTGCCGTTCCACCAATCTTGGTGTCATCAGCAAATTTCGACACCATACACTCGGTTCCCTCCTCTAGATCATCTATACAAATGGTAAATAGCTGAGGCCCCAGCACCGACCCCTGGGGCACTCCACGAGTCACCAACCACCAATCCGAATAGCACCCATTGACCCCCACTCTCTGCCTCCTATTTGACAGCCAATCCTCTATCCACGCTAACACCTTACCCCAACTCCATGTCCCCTGACCTGTAATAACCTCTTGTGAGGCACCTTGTCAAACGCCTTCTGAAAATCAAGAAAGACCACATCCACCAGCTCTCCTCTATCCACCGCCCTAGACACATCCTCATAGAACTCCAATAAATTTGTCAGATACGACTTTCCCTTATCGAAACCGTGCTGCGTCTGCTTTATCAAACAATTCCCCTCAAGATGCCTTGCTATTTCCTCCTCGATGATGGATTCTAACATTTTACCTACAACTGACGTTAAACTAACCGGCCTATAATTCCCTGCCTTTTGCCTGCCACCCTTCTTAAACAACGGCGTAACATTAGCCATTTTCCAATCTCCCGGCACTTCCCCGGAATCCAGCGAGGTTTGGAAATAACCACCAAGGCATCCACTATCACCTCCGCCATTTCTTTCAGAACCCTCGGATGCATTCCATCCGGTCCTGGTGATTTATCCACAATCAGTCCCTCCAGTCTGTCGAGCACCGCCTCGCTAATAACAATAACGTCATTGAGACCCTCCAGTCCTACCACCTTTCCATCGCTAACACCCGGCAAATTATTCACGTCCTCCTCCATGAAGACTGAAACAAAAAAGTTATTCAAAACCTCAGCCATTCCCCCATCCCCTACCACTAAGTCCCCCCTCTCATCCTCTAAGAGTCCAACGTTCACCCCAGCCAGCCTCTTCCTTTTTATATATTTATAAAAACTCTTGCTATCCTTTTTTATATTAAGCGCTAGCCCAGCTTCATAGTTTATCCTACCCTTCTTTATCAACTTTTTTGTCATTCTTTGTTGACATTTAAACCACTCCCAATCCTCTTCTCGCCCATTACTCTTAGCTACTCTAAACGCATCCGCTTTTAATTTAACACTCTCCTTTACCTCCTTCGTTATCCATGGCTGATTATCTCTCCTCCGACGATCCTTTTTAACCATCAGAATAAATTTCTGCTGAGCACCAAGAAAGATCTCCTTAAAGATCCTCCACTGTTCCTCAGCAGACCTACCTTCCAACGCGCTCCCCCAATCAACATTCGCCAATTCCTCTCTCATCCTACCGTACTCCCCTCTGTTCAAACAAAGGGCGCGTGTCTGGGAACCCACTTTCTCCTCCTCCATCTGCATCAGAAACTCCACCATACAATGATCACTCTTCCCAAGAGGATCCTTCACCACAAGGTCCCTAATTCTACCCGCCTCATTACATAACACCAGATCCAAGATAGCTCGCTCCCTCGTCGGCTCCAACACACACTGTTCCAGGAAATTATCCCGGCAGCATTCCAAGAACTCTTCCTCAAGCCCACCGCGTCCAACATGGGTCGACCAATCAATATGTAGATTGAAATCCCCCATAATTATCGCCGTTCCATTCCTGCATGCCACATTTATTTGCGCGTTAACAGCCTGCCCCACCTCCAGATCATTATTCGGGAGCCTGTAAACGACACCCACCAGCATCTTCCTCCCTTTGCTGTTCCTAATCTCCACCCACAACGATTCCACTTTCTGCTCTTTGGTTCCTATATTATCCCTTGCTACCACCCTGATGCTATCCTTAATCAGCAGAGCTACGCACCCCCCTTTTTCCTCCCGCTTATCCTTCCTGTACATTCAGCTCCCAGTCCCTGTCACCTTGCAGCCACATCTCTGTAATGGCCACCAGATCGTATCCATTTGTGCTGATCTGCGCCACCAGCTCATCCACTTTATTCTGAATGCTTTGTGCATTCAGATAAAGTGCCTTCATCCCAGCCTTCACCTGGACCCTATTTGCCAGAACGCCACCAACCATACTCACACCCCCTACTACAGTCCTATCCACATGATTCGCCAGTACTCTGGTCTCAGCATGGTTCAGACCAACCCCATCCCGCCCGAACAGGTCCCACCTACCCCAATACTGGTACCAATGCCCCATAAATTCAAACCCATTCCTCCCACACCAATCCCTGAGCCACCCATTCACTTCCTTAATCTTATCAACCCTACGCCCATCTGCACTCGGTTCAGCCAGTAGTCCAGAGGTAACCACCTTGTCAGTTCTACTTCTTAATTCCATTCCCAGCTTTTCATACTCCCTCCCCAGATCCTCAGTTCGCATTTTGCCTACGTCGTTGGCACCCACATGTGCTACAACGACCGGATTCTCACCCTCTCACTCCAGGTTCCTCTGCAGCCCAGATGCGACATCCTGGACCTGAGCACCAGGCAGACAACACACCCTTCTGTGCACTTTGTCATTGTGACAAAGGACAGTGTCAATACCCTTAACCACACTACCCCAATTACTGCTATGTTCCTTTTCACCTTCTCTTTGTCTATGTCGAGGGAGCTTTACTCTGTATCTAACCCCGTGCTGTACCTGTCGTGGGATTGTTTGATGGGTGACCGTGCTGTACGTGTCTTGGGAGTGTGGAGTAGTGCCACTTCCACATCTTGTATGCTGCTTTCTAGATAATAAGATTCAGATTTCTTTCACCTTATTCACAAGCTATTTGCCTCTGAAAATCCATTCTGGATGACTTTCTAATCAGACTAAGCAGGAATGATATCCGCTGGAAATAAATTACTTCTATATCTGAATCCATACGCAATCTGTCTCAATCATTCCAACATTCAGAGAATGTCTGGGAAAGCAAACCTTCAGAAACATTGGTGGAATGTTACTCAAAATATAATCCCAGCACTGAGACAGCAGCTGAGGAAATGGGTAGGAAGAGAGAGATGGGTGAAGGGTCCAAAGGGCTTTTTGATGTGTGTTGCTCCCTTCCTCTCCAAGCCTGATGTGGATGCTGTCAATTGGAAAATATGATATAAAAAGAAGCTTTGGGATTTGAAGCAACTTGCACTGAGAATCTTCTGCCTCTCACCTTATTCACCACTCATCCATGAGATATTTTGCAACCTGAAAATATTTGTCTTGCGTTTTTCTTTCTCTCACCTCCTCTGAAGTTGGTGACTTTCTTTGTGTTACGTTAAAGTAGGCATGAGCTCCCCCTCCCACTCCCCACACGCACACACACACACACACACACACACACACATACACACACACACACACACACACACACACACACACACACACACACACCCCCCCCCCCCCCCCCCACCACAATCTGACTGTCAGCCTTCCGTGTGTGGCTCTGTACACTGAGCAAGCCATCAAAATCTACTGTGGCTCAATCAGACTGCTCAGACATCCAAATGCATTAGGCAGCAAGTCATTGGAATAAATTAGCTCTGTACACCTTCCCTGGTTGTTGCTCACTCTTATTCACCCTGGGGTTACTGAGGATGTTGTAGCACACTGATTATAATTGGGGTTGGCTATACCTTTGTACAGGAGAGGGAAGCTAAGCAGAACTGAGTGCTTCAGATATGGACAGCACAGATCTATCTGCCGTTATTAATGATAAAATTGACACCATGATTCCTTTGCTTTATTACATTGTAAGTTTCCATATGTGCTGCAGTGAACATGCTTTTTTGAAGGGACAGATGTTTCTTGCACATGGAGCCTGTACAAGCTTGCCTCTTGCTGTGTCATCATCCTTTTCCTCACTTAGATTTACAACATTCAGCTCAACCTCACCCCCTTCCATAAATTTTCCACTTTCTGAATTTCCGTGTGGTGTCCAAATCCGAATCAGTTTAAATTTTCACCGCTGATACTTTGCAAACGTTCGCTTTGGTCCCTGGAACAAACTTTAAACTACATTCTATAGAACCATAGAAATGATACAGTATAGAAAGGGGCCATTTGGCCCATCTACATTCCTAGAACAAACTTTAAACTACATTCTATAGAACGATAGAAATGATACAGTATAAAAAGGGGCCATTCGGCCCATCTACATTCCTGGAACAAACTTTAAACTACATTCTATAGAACTGTAGAAATGATACAGTATAGAAAGGGGCCATTCGGCCCATCTACATTCCTGGAACAAACTTTAAACTACATTCTATAGAACTGTAGAAATGATACAGTATAGAAAGGGGCCATTCGACCCATCTACATTCCTAGAACAAACTTTAAACTACATTCTATAGAACCATAGAAATGATACAGTATAGAAAGGGGCCATTTGGCCCATCTACATTCCTAGAACAAACTTTAAACTACATTCTATGAACCATAGAAATGATACAGTATAAAAAGGGGCATTCGGCCCATCTACATTCCTAGAACAAACTTTAAACTACATTCTATAGAGCCGTAGAAATGATACAGTATAGAAAGGGGCCATTCGGCCCATCTACATTCCTGGAACAAACTTTAAACTACATTCTATAGAACTGTAGAAATGATACAGTATAGAAAGGGGCCATTCGGCCCATCTACATTCCTAGAACAAACTTTAAACTACATTCTATAGAACTGTAGAAATGATACAGTATAGAAAGGGGCCATTCGGCCCATCTACATCCCTGGAACAAACTTTAAACTACATTCTATAGAACCATAGAAATGATACAGTATAGAAAGGGGCCATTCGGCCCATCTACATTCCTGGAACAAACTTTAAACTACATTCTATAGAACTGTAGAAATGATACAGTATAGAAAGGGGCCATTCGGCCCATCTACATCCCTGGAACAAACTTTAAACTACATTCTATAGAACCATAGAAATGATACAGTATAGAAAGGGGCCATTCGGCCCATCTTGACAATGCCAATCCAAAAACACCCAGGTGCCCTTTCTAATCCAGCCCATAGCCCTGCAACTTCCAACTTCCAACTGAGGTACAGATCCAGGTACTTTTTAAAACAATTTAAGGTCTATACCTTCACCCAGGCAGCAAATTCCAGATAGTCACCACCCTCTGTGTAAAGAAGTTGTTCCTCATGTCCCCTCTGCACCTTCTGCCACTTAGCTTGAATCAATGAATTCTACTTTTTGTATTCTCTGCCAAGGGAAACAGGTTCCTCCTGTCTACAGGTTCCTCCTCACAGCTCACCCTCCCACCCAACTATTGTCTGTAAATTTGGAGATAATACATTCAGTTCGCTCTTCCAAATCATTATATAATGTGAACAGCTAGGGTCCTAACACATCCTTGTTTGTAATACTCCTTGCATTGAAGCTTAAACAGCTCAATCCTGTCGATTTCCTTTGGATGTTGTTTAGCTTTCATTTCCTTTGTCTTTGAGTCACTGATTACATCAATAACTAATATTCTACCTCCCATTTCCTGATCTGAATCTGACCCATCTAAATCTTCTCTTTGGTTCCCATCCCCCTGACCCGGTAAGGATATTAGTCCCAGCCTTGTCGAGGTATATAACCTGACTGGCTTGTACAGGTGCCACCTTCCCCACAACCGGCCCCAGTGCCCCAAGAATCTAAACTCTTCCCTGGTAAACCATTTCTCCAGCCACACATTCATCTGATCTATTCTCTTATTCCCGCTCACACTTGGCACAGGGAATAATCCTGAGATTAATATATTTGAGGTCCTACATTTTAATTTATCTCCTATATTCAGTTTTTAGCACCTCATCCCTTTGTTTAACTATGTCATTGATACCTGTGTGTACCATGACCACTGGCTGTTCACTCTCTCTCCATAATATTCTGCAGCCGCTCCCTGTCACCCCTGACTCTGGAACTAGGGAGCAACATGTCATTCTGGATTCACATCTGCAGCCACAGAAGCACTTGTCTGTACTCTTTACTAGTCAAGTCCCTATTACTATCATCCTACTGCTTGTTTCCCTCGTCTTCTGTGCAGCAGAGCCACGCATGGTGTGACGAACTTGGCTGTTGCTGCTTTCCCATTACGCGTCATCCGCCACAACTGTATTCAAAGTGGTACACCTGTTTGAGAGGGGGATGATCACAGGAACTCCTGTATTTCCCTCCTGAGCCTTTAACTTTGTGTAGTGGGCACCCATCCCCTTTCTGTCTCTGCAATCCTCACTTGTGATGTGACCACCTCACTAAACATGCTAAGACATTCCCAGCACCGCGAGTGCGCCACAGTAAGTCCACCCACAGTTCTAACTTTGGAATGTGATTAGCCAGTAGCTGCAGCTGGACACAGTTCTTGCACATGTAGTCATTAGAGACACTGGACACATCTTGTATTTCCCACATTGTGCAAGAGCAGCACACCGTGGGTCTGAGGTCTCCTGCCATAGGTTCTCTCTAGATTAAGATAGTTACTCCCTTTAAGAGAATGTAATTAAGCTGGGGACCTAGTCATCGGTTCCTGTACCACACTGAACCAGAGGTGCACGACCCTTGTTGCTCGAAATAAGTTTGTGATTTCATTTCAGTGTCATCACAAAAACTGTCTAATTCCATCTTCATAATATCATCCAGCTCTGCCCAAGTTTAAAACTCCTCCATGTCTCTGTTACCTCCAAAAACTGCCCCAGCTCCAACTTGTTAATAATTTGATGCCTGTGACCTAACTTGCTCTAAATCTCATCCACCTGTCTCCCCTATAAATTTACCTTGATTTTAACATTATTTTCAAACCCTCTCATCTTTCAAAGTTCCTTCAGCTCTGCAAGCTTCTGAGGTATTGACATTTGCCGATTTTGGCCTCTCCAGTTTTAATCTCTTTGCTATTGGTGGCTGTGCAGTCAGCTGCTGGAGCACTCAGAGCTGGGGTATTCCTTCCCTAAATCTCTCCAGCTTTTTACCTCCCTTTCCCTCTCTGAGACACCCCATAAAACTAGATTATCTCTTGACCAAACATTTAATCATCTTTCCTTATGTGACTTGATTATTGAATCCCTTCAGTGCAGAAGGAGGCCATCCGGTCCATCAAGACTGCACTGACTCTCTGACAGCATGTCTCACCCAGGGCCTCTCCCCACCCTATCCCCATAACTCCACACATTCACCGTGGCTAATCCATCTAACCTAGATATTTTGGGACACTAAGGGACAATTTAGCATGACCAATCCCCCTAACCTGCACATCTTGGGACACTAAGGGGCAATTTAGCATGGCCAATCCACCTAACCTGCACATCTTGGGACACTAAGGGACAATTTAGCATGGCCAATCCACCTAACCTGCACATCTTGGGACACTAAGGGCAATTTAGCATGACCAATCCCCCTAACCTGCACATCTTAGGCTCTAAGGGGCAATTTAGCATGGCCAATCCACCCAACTTACACACCTTTGGACTGTGGAAGGAAACTGGAGTAGCCGAAGGAAACTCACACAGACATGTGGAGAACATGCAGTCTCCATACAGGCAGTCACCCGAGGTTGGAATCAAACCCAGGTTCCTGACGCTGTGAGGCAGTAGCGCTAAGCACTGTGCCACTGTGCTGCCCCAGGTCCCTGGCGCTGTGAAGCAGCAGTGTAATCACTGTGCCACTGTACTGCCCCAAGTCCCTGGCACTGTGAAGCAGCAGTGTAATCACTGTGCCACCGTGGTGCCCCAGGTCCCTGGCACTGTGAAGCAGCAGTGTAATCACTGTGCCACTGTGCTGCCCCTGGTCCCTGGCACTGTGAAGCAGCAGTGTAATCACTGTGCCACTGTGCTGCCCCTGGTCCCTGGCACTGTGAAGCAGCAGTGTAATCACTGTGCCACCGTGGTGCCCCAGGTCCCTGGCACTGTGAAGCAGCAGTGTAATCACTGTGCCACTGTGCTGCCCCTGGTCCCTGGCACTGTGAAACAGCAGTGTAATTACTGTGCCACCATGCTGCCCCAGGTCCCTGACACTGTGAGGCAGTAGCGCTAAGCACTGTGCCACCGTGCTGCCCCAGGTCCCTGGCACTATGAGGCAGCAGTGTAATAACTGTGCCACCGTGCTGCCCCAGGTCCCTGGCACTATGAGGCAGCAGTGTAATAACTGTGCCACCATGCTGCCCCAGGTCCCTGGCACTGTGAGGCAGCAGTGTAGGCACTGTGAGGCAGCAGTGTAATCACTGTGCCACCATGCTGCCCCAGGTCCCTGGCACTGTGAGGCAGCAGTATAACCACTGCCACCATGCTGCCCCAGGTCCTTGGCACTGTGAGGCAGCAGTGTAATCACTGTGCCACCATGCTGCCCCAGGTCCTTGGCACTGTGAGGCAGCAGTATAACCACTGCCACCATGCTGCCCCAGGTCCTTGGCACTGTGAGGCAGCAGTATAACCACTGTGCTACCATGCTGCCCCAGGTCCTTGGCACTGTGAGGCAGCAGTATAACCACTGTGCTACCATGCTGCCCCAGGTCCTTGGCACTGTGAGGCAGCAGTATAACCACTGTGCTACCATGCTGCCCCAGGTCCCTGGCACTGTGAGGCAGCAGTATAACCACTGCCACCGTGCTGCCCCAGGTCCTTGGCACTGTGAGGCAGCAGTATAACCACTGCCACCGTGCTGCCCCAGGTCCTTGGCACTGTGAGGCAGCAGTATAACCACTGTGCCACCATGCCACCCTCAGCTTTGTTGTCCAACTTCACCCTTGTGTTAGAAGGCAGTTTGTAAGTACAAATTGTTGCTGGTCGGGTGTTTGTAACTGAGGTGAAGATTTGAATGATTTTGTGCATTCATCCCAGTTTATTAGGATGAGATGATTACCTATGCCTTCCCTGGCCTGAGGCCTCATGTTATTTTGTGTATTGTAGATAGTGAGATGTGTGCAGTACCGACGCAGAATCCGGTCAAGCCGCCTGTCAAAGGAGCAACTTAAGAAAATTCCAGTCCATAAATTCAACAAAGGTAGGGGACATTGCAATTACTGCCAACGGACAGGAAGGTAACAAAGCATTGTTCAGTGAGAATAGAAAGGTTCACATTGGCACCTGGAGAGCACATTTTCTAAGATTGTGGAAAGCACAGAGTTTGAGTCAGATTAAAAAGTTTGTTTGCAGCCTCCTGGGATGAAAATCCATTGAAGTGTACAGAATAAACATGTTCTGCTGAGTGACAACATGCCTATTAGAATGTGTCACAGACTGATGTGCACTGTACAATGTTGGAATGTTTCACCAGCATGGTGTCACTCTCCCTCAGTTTATTCAAATCCACTTTTATTCCCACCAATTTACCCACTTTTCTGATATACTCCAAGTGGAGACTGGGTGCCGTTCCAAAAATGATTCCTTTCTGTTACTGTGTTCATGTGTAATTTTTTGTACAAATGGATTTGAATAGGGACAGCAGTGCAGATGATCACACATATTCACGTACTAGTAGGTGTCATGCTACACCAGTCCAGGCTGATATTTCTCAGCCTTCCTACTCTGGGAATTTACTTTTGCAAAATTATGTTGTTCACAAAATTTATAAAAATACATTTCATTCATAACAGTTCAAAGTTGACTTTGCATAAAATGCAAGCCATCTCTTTCAGTACAGTATGTGACATTCTGCTAATATTTACACTGTTTCATTTTAAACGTACAACCTGAGGGGTTTTGCATGATTACCAACCCCATCTGTACTGTGGCGGGAGGACTTTACAGCAGTGGGCCTTTGCAGCAGCTGCCCCATCCCTCAGCAGCAGCTTTGAACCTGGAACCTTGGAACTGGATCTTGTTGCCAGTTTGCAACACTCAGTCATCAGCAACTCTGCTCTGGGAGACCAGTCAATTTCCTACCGTCCAAATTAATGGTCCTCCAGCCACAGTTGACGTTTATCTTGGTGTGAGTCTCAGGGAAAAGTGCAAAGAGTTCAGAGTCCTTCGTTATGGAGCTGCTTTGGACGAACCTGGACAAGAACTATTGCACTTGCTTTTCAAGGACACAGTCACAGAGGTCTACAACACAGGAAAGACCCTTTGTCAGCCACATAACCATTTTCCAGCGCTTGGTCCATGGCCTTGTATGCCTTGGTATTGCACGTGCACATGTAAATACTTCTGAAATGTTATGAGGGTCTCTGTGCCCACAACCCTTTCAGGCTGTGAGTTCCAGATTCCCACCACCCTCTGGGTGAAAAGGTTTCTCCTCAAATTCTCTCTAAACCTCTTGCCAGCATTCATTTCTCATCCCTAAATGTCCTTGAGAAGGTGGTGATGACCCACAGTGCTGTTAGGGAGTTCCAGACTTTGATCCAGCAGCGCTGATAGAACGGCTGATATATTTCCAAGTCAGGATGGTGAGTGACTCGGAGGAGAACCTTCAGGTGGTGGTGTTCCCAAATATCTCCTTCTAGATAGTGGTGATTGTGGGTTTGGAAAGTACTGCCTATGGAGCTTTGATGAGTTGCTGCACTGCATCTTGTTGATCATGCACACGGCAGTGTGAGTCAGTGTGGAGGGAGTGAATGCTTGTGGAAGGGTAGCAATCAAGCAGGTCTGTGTTGTACTGGCAGCTCATTCACAAATATTTTAATACCTTGTTAAATGTAGTTGTGTGTAATAGGGGAGCTGCAGGCTCACTATTCACATGGAACTTGGCTGTGATTATTTTCCACATGTAGTGCAGAAGGAGGCCATTCGGCTTATTGAACTTGAACCGATCACAATCCCATCCAGCTGCTATCCTTGTAACCCCATGTACTTGCCCTACTAATTCCCCTCACAAGCAGCAATTTAGCATGGCCAGTCCATCTAACCTGCACATTTTGGAGGGTGGGAGGAAACCCACGCAGACATGGGGAGAACGTGCAAACTCCATAAAGACAGTGATCGAGGCCAGAGTTGAACCTGGGTTCCTAGCGCTGTGAGGCAGCAGTGCTAACCCACTGTGCCACCATGCCACTCCTGCAGAAGAAGGGCAGCAGAGGAGGAGATGAATTTAGTAAAAGGGATTTATGTTCCTTCATAACCATCTTGTTCACATTTGTGTTAAGCAGGTGTCAGATCAACCCCATTGCTGGCCCTGATGCACCAGTTTGAGTAGAACATTCTAGAAAGCTGACTACAGGTGGAGCTCATGCACTATACAGTTCCTCCCAGCACCACCTCAAAACTGACTTCATGCTGCGATTGCCCTCAGTAAAAATGTGATTCTGTGCGAATGGAGTGAGTGACCAGCTGTGAAAGAGAACTCAGCAAGTGATCAGCTGTGACTCCATGTGAAGGACAGTGACCTTTCTTTTCATCTAGTCTCTTTATCCTCATTCTGTCTCTGCTGGCCCAATGAGTGCTGACAATTCTAGGATACCTTCCCCCAGTGCCTCTTGTTTAAGTTTCAGGCCTACCAGGGAATGTAAGTAGGTGGGCTATTCAGCTATTCAGGCATCGCAGCTAAGTTCAAGCCAGAGATAGTTTGTTCTGCTTGGGTCAGAAAACTGATTCCAAAAATCCGCTAATTCTGCATAAACCAGGGACAGAGTGTTTGCAGCTCTGCAATCACTTTGCAAACACGCTGAGCAATTGAGAAAGAAAGAATCTTTCTAATTTTTAAAGCTTTAGTTTTTCTTAGCTATCGAAAATGCATGCAGAATGCACTGGTTTCAAAGATTCATCAAAATTCATTGATTATGCTGTAGGTGATGGTGCATTTTTACTGCCTGAAGCTTACAGCAAACTCTGCGGATGTGTTCACCATACAGGAAAGCTGCTGAAAACCATTCATGTGTGATTGCTGAAGATTGCCCAATCTTTTCAGCTCCAGTGATGTGACTCTGCTCCCACAAGGGGGCCCAGGTCAAAACTTCAGCCTTAACCAATCGTCAACACTCTATTCTAGTTTGCAGCTACGGGGAGGGCAAGACTGCAATTATTGCAAAAAGAGAAAAAGACTGTAACTCTTCAACAGCGTTCTTGTTGCAGTGAGTTTGGCTCATCAAAGCTTGGTGAGCTGCATGTGACCCACAACGTTCAGCCTGTCTATAACTGAAGAAGGAAATGTGGTGGAAAAGAGATGTACGGAAGTGGTAACTCTCATTTTGGGACTGCATTCCTAGGAAGCTGTAAACTTTAGATCACATGCTGATAGGTCTTTCACTGGTGTGGGGTAGTTGGGATCCACAATTTAGATAACTGTTGTAATGAGACGGCAGAATTCAGTGTTGCATAGGAACCAGTGAATCATGGAATCCCTACAGTGGAGAAGGAGGCCATTAAAAAAACCTGGGTCATCAAGTCTGCAGCGACTCTGACAGAGTACCTTACCCAGGCATTCTCTCCCGCCCTATCCCCATAACCCCACACATTTACCATGGCTAATCCATCTAACCTACACATAATAAAGAACAAAGAAAATTACAGTACAGGAACAGGCCCTTCAGCCCTCTAAGCCTGCACCGACCATGCTGCCCAACTTAACCAAAACCCCCTGCCCTTCCGGGGACCATATCCCTCTATTCCCATCCTACTCATGTTCTTGTCAGGACACCCCTTAAAAGTCACTGTATCTGCTTCCACTACCTTCCCTCGCAACACTACTCTCTGTGTAAAAAATCTGCCTCGTACATCTTTAAACCTTGCTCCCCACATCTTAAACCTGTGCTCCCTAGTAATTGACTCTTCCTGGAAAAATGCTTTTAACTATCTACTCTGTCCATGCCTCTTGTAATCTTATCGACTTTTATCAGGTCTCCCCTCAACTCCATCACTCCAATGAGAACAAATAATCTATAGCTTAATCCCTTTAACGCACCTTTGTTACACATTCCTTCATCAACATGACTAACAAAGGATCTGTCTGTTTGCCTTGAAAGCCCCAGTTAATCCCCAGCATCCATAACCTTTTGAGGGAGATAATTTCAGGTTTTCATTACCTGTATCTGAAAGAATTATTCTTGAATTCACTCCAGTTTAGCAGGTTTCCAATTTTAAGAGCCCGCGGCGCGGGCTCGTTGGGCCGAAGGGCCTGTTTCCCGTGCTGGATTGTTCTTTGTATTATATCTTCTTGTATGAAACATTTGGAGGTGGGTAGATAAGATTGGAGTGAAATGCCTAACTTAAAAGTTGGTATGGAAGAAATGGATTTTGATTCCTGGGGCATAGAATCCCTACAATGCAGGGCCCATCTAACCTGTACCGACAACAATCCCACACAAGCCTTATCTCCTACCCCACGTATTTAACCCAGTAATTCCCCTGGCACTAGGGTCAACTTAGCATAGCCAATCCACCTAACCAGCACATCTTTGGAATGTGGGAGGAAACTGGAGCACCTGAAGGAAACCCACGCAGACATGGAGAGAACATGCAGACTCTGCACAGACAGTGACTCAGGCCAGGAATCGAACCCGGATCCCTGGGGCTGTGAGACAGCAGTGCTAACCCACTGTGCCATGGTGTCACTCATGATTTTATTGACATCGGTTTTGGGCAAAGTGGGAGTTGTACCACTGGGATGGTCTTCGCTTCAACCATTCCAGGACCAGTGTTCAGGTGAGCCATTGAACTAGGGATGTAGAGTGGCAGCGAATCTTTGGAATTCTCACCTTGGAGGACTGTGGAGGCTTACCCAATGAGTATGTCAGATCAGACTCAGTAGATTTCTAGATCCCAACCAACGCGTGGATGGTGCAGGAAGATGGTGTTAGTAGAACAGCTATGATTTGGTTAAATATTGCAGCAGGTTGAAGGGGCTGAATGGCCTACCCCTGCTCCTACATTCCTGTCCTTACACAAGCAGAATGACAATGCAGCAGAAGCAAACAGTATTTCAGTTAAACCAGTATCACGGAGCCTTTTGGAGAGATCACAAGATGAACTGAAATTCAGAAATAAGATTTGGTTTGACTGAAAGTGAATAGAGTTTAAAATATACTGGTGAAAAAATGTGGTGAAATGATATGTAGATGAGCATTATTCAAAGTGAGAAGAAATGGTGCTGAATTCATAGTGGGTGGAAATTTTTTTTAGCATGGAAACTTTAATAGGTATTTGACTCACTAATAGACTCAGCGACTAATGTGTAAAGTTTAATTTTGAAACCCTAGTATCAATAGCAAGTGGTTGTGGTGAAGGTAGTTATGAGTTCAGAGGCTTCCTGTTTGCGTCAGCATCTCTGCTTCCAAGCGTTCACTCTGCAGAGTGAGGTTAATGCTTTTTACTCAGATAAGGGGAGAAATGGAGCTCAGGTACTGCTCAAGGTGATAGTTAGCTGAATCAATTTATTAGGTCAAGGTCCCTGTCTTCACAGTAGGATTAGTATGGAGTCTTTAGTCGGGTTCCCTGTAATGGAGTTTGTTCTGCATATCTTCATTTTTCATATTAAAGTTACAGCTGTATCGTATTGAAGTATTAGCTACAGCTCTGTGGGTAGTGCTTCTGCTGCTAGGATTCAAGTCCCACTCCAGAGACCTTTAACACATACAGACAGAATCCTGCCCCATCTTCTCTTTCAAGTGTCATAGAGTCATAAGAGGTTTCGGCCAACTTGTCTATGATGCGCCTTTTTTTAACCCCTAAGCTAGTCCCAGTTGCCCGCATTTGGCCCATATCCCTCCATACCCATCTTACGCCTCCCCCCCGCCCCCTCCCATGTAACCCTCTCAACACTTTTTACACTCATCATCCTCTTGTGAAAAAATTGCCCCTTTTTGTATCTCTCCCCTCTCACCTTAAACCTAAGCCCTAGTTTTAGACCCCTAACTTTGGGAAAAGATATAAGAACATAAGAACATAAGAACATAAGAAATAGGAGCAGGAGTAGGCCATCTGGCCCTTCGAGCCTGCCCCGCCATTCAATAAGATCATGGCTGATCTGTCGTGGCTCAGTTCCACCTTCCCGCCCTCTCCCCATAACCCTTAATCCCTTCTCTTATCAAAAACCCATCAACCCGTTTCTTAAAAATATTTAGCGAGGCAGCCTCCACCACTTCAACGGGCAGAGAATTCCAGAGATTCACCACCCTTTGAGTGAAGAAGTTCCTCCTCAACTCTGTTCTAAACCGCCCCCCCTTTATCTTGAGGCTGTGCCCCCTAGTCCTACTGTCTTTTTTGAGCGGGAACAGTCTCTCCACCTCTATCCTATCCATCCCATTCATCATCTTATATTGACTATCTCGCTGATCTGTGCACCTCATTATTTTATAGACCTCTATAAGATCACCCCTCAGCCTCCTACAGTCCAGGGAAAAAGGTCCCAATCTATGCAGCCTCTTATAACTCAAACCATCAAGTCCTGGTAGCATCTAGTGAATCTTTTCTGTACTCCTAGTTTAATAATATCCTTTCTATAATAGTGTGGAAAGATTCCACAGTCACTATTTTCAAGAAAGAGCAATTCTTCCTGGTGACCTGAGCCATTATTTAGCTCTTAGTCAACATTGCTAAACAAATTATCTGTCCATTATCATATGGCTGTTTGTGGGATCTTGCTGTGCACATATTGACTGCATTTCCCACATTACAACAGTAATGTTTTGATGGCACCTTCAAAATGCATCTAGAAAGACAAGGACTGCTGCCACATTCGAATTCCACCCTACAAGTTCCCCTCTAAGCCACTCACCACCCTCACTTGGAAATATATTGGCCGTTCCTTCACTGTCACTGGGCCAAAACCTGGAACTCCCTCCCTAATGGCACATCATGGGTGTGCCTAGACCACATGGACTGCAACAATTCAAGAAGGTAGGTCATCACCACCTTCTTAAAGGCAATTAGGAATGGATAATAAATACTGGTCCTTCCAACATGTGGTGGCATAACTTGTTCAGCTTACAAACAAGTCTGTCCCCATCACTTCCTTTGACCTTCCCAGGTTAATTAGAAAGACGCCCAAAGAGCAAACTGCTAATTCTGTGCACAGCACCACAGGGATCGGTGTTGGGTCCATTGTTGTTTATCATCTATATCAATGATCTGGAAGATAATGTGGTAGATTGGATCAGCAAGTTTGCTGATGATACAAAGATTGGAAGTGTAGTGGACAGTGAGGAAGGTTTTCAAAGCTTGCAGAGGGACTTGGACCAACTGAAAAAAATGAGCTGAAAAATGGCAGACAAGTGTGAGGTATTGCACTTTGGAAGGACAAATCAAAGTAGAAAGTACAGACTAAATTGTAGGACTCTGAAGAGTGCAGTTGAACAGAGGGATCTGGGAATACAGGTACAGAATTCCCTAAAAGTGACGTCTCAGGTGGATAGGGTTGTAAAGAGTGCTTTTGGTACATTGGCCTTTATAAATCGGAGTATTGAGTATAAAAGTTGGAGTGTTATGGTAAGGTTATATAAGGCATTGGTGAGGCCGAATTTAGAGTATTGTTATAGTTTTGGTCACCTAGTTACAGGAAGGATGTAAATAAGGTTGAAAGAATGCAGAGAAGGTTCCCAAGGATGTTGCCGGGACTTGAGAAGCTGAGTTACAGAGAGAGATTGAATAGGTTAGGACTTTATTCCCTGGAGAATGAGGGGAGATTTGATAGAGGTGTACAAAATTTTGATACGTATAGATAGAGTGAATGCAAGCAGGCTTTTTCCACTGAGGCTAGGGGAGAAAAAAACCAGAGGGCATGGGTTAAGGGTGAAAGGAGAAAAGTTTAAAGGAGAATATTGGGGGGGCGGGTGCTTCTTCACGCAGAGAGTGGCGGGAGTGTGGAATGAGCTGCCGGATAAAGTGTGGGCAGCATGGTAGCACAGTGGTTAGCACTGCTGCTTCACAGCTCCAGGGTCCTGAGTTCGATACCCGGCTTGGATCACTGTCTGTGTGGAGTTTGCACATTCTCCTTGTGTCTGCGTGGGTTTCCTCTGGGTACTCCAGTTTCCTCCCACAGTCCAAAGATGTACAGGTTAGGTTGATTTGCCATGTTAAGACATTACCCCTTCGTGTCCAAGAATGCATGGGTTAGAGGGATTAGTGGGTACAATATGTAGGGATGTGGGGGTAGGGCCTGGGTGGGATTGTGTTCGGTGAAGACTCGATGGGCAGAAGGGCCTCTTTCTGCACTGTAGGGTTCTATAAATGTGGGGTCACTTTCAACATTTAAGAAAAACTTGGACGGGTTCATGGATGAGGGGGTATGGAGGGATATGGTCCAAGTGCAGGTCAGTGGGACTAGGCAGAAAATGGTTCAGCACAGACAAGAAGGGCCAAAAGGCCTGTTTCTGAGCTGGAATTTTCTATGGTTTAGCAGCAGCTGAAACGTTCTGCCCCACAATGGTTTTGTGTCAAACTCAAGTGGAACATTTTCTTAATTATAAGGCGAAATACCACAGAAGTTAGAAATCTGAAATAAAAACAGAAAATGATGGATAAACTAAGAAAGTCTGGTAGCATCTGTGGAGGGAGAAACAGAGTTAATGTTTCAAGCCCATATGATGTCTTCAAAACAGGTGAGGTAGAAATGTAGTAGATTGGATAGTTTCTTTTAAGTTTATTTATTAGTCACAAGTAAGGCTTACATTAACGCTGCAATGAAGTTACTGTGAAAATCCCCTAGTCACCACACTCCGGCGCCTGTTCGGGTTACACTGAGGGAGAATTTAGCACGGCCCAATCTACCCTAACCAGCACGAGTTTCAGACTGTGGGAGGAAACTGGAGCACCCGGAGGAAACCCATGCAGACTCCACACAGACAGTGACCCAAACTGGGAATTGAATCCAAGTCCCTGGCGCTGTGAGGCAGCAGAGCTAACCACTGTATCACTGTTGGAAAAGAGGTGGAGAATATTGGGTAGAATGGAAGACCAGGATAGGTTGGAGCTAAAGGGAGATTGACAAAGATGTCATGGACACAAGACAAAAGCAGTGTTTTCGATGGCACTAACAATTAAAGGTGCTGATAGTGGTGTCATGGTAAGATAACAGAGTGTGTTAACTGGAGAAAGAAGGTCAGTGCTCAAAAGCTAAACTAAACAAAGGACAGATGGCCGTGTGGGGGAGGGGGGATTACATTGGGACAAACCAAGGAAACAAAATCCGTTAAGATGGAGGAGAAAGTTCAGTCTAAAGTTGTTGAACTGGATGTTGAATTCAGACATGCCTAATTGGAAGGTGAGGGGCTGTCCCTCCAGTTTGTGTTGAGCTTCACTGGAGCATTGCAGCAGACCAAAAACAGCCATTGGCCATGAGAACAAGATGCTGAGTTAAAATGTCAAGTGGCCAGGAGGTTGGGGTAATGTTTGCAGACACAGCGAAGATGTTTCGCCAAATGGTGATTTAGGTATACAGTAAACCGCAGTGGGAGCAGTGAATACATTAGACCACTTTGAAAGAGGTGCAAGTGAAATGCTGCTTCAGCCAAAAGGAGTGTCTGGGGCCTTGGACAGTGAGGATGGGGAGGTAAAGGGGCAGCTGTTGCATCTTCTGGGATACCAGGGGTGGGGTGATAGAGGAGTGGATCCGGGTGTCATGGAGGGAGTGGTCCCTGCAGAATGCTGGGACAAGCGTGATGTGGAGGCTACTGGGGTGGAAATTGTGAGGGCGGGGTCCATATCATGGGGGAAGGGGTACGGGCAGAGGTATGAGAGATGAGGCAGACATCGTTAATTGCTCCGTCAACCACAGTGGGGGGAAACACCTCAGCTGAGGATGAGGCAGACATGTCTTGAGCACTGTTTTCAGTAGTGGAGCAGGGGCAGTGTGTCTGGGAGAATGGGATGGTGTCCTTACAGGAAGCGGGATGTGAGGAGCTGTAGTTGAGTTGGCTGTGGGAGTCATTGCTTTGTTCTGAATATTGGTGATTAGTTTATCACTGGAAATAGGGGCAGAGGGATGAAAGAAGGGAAGTGTCGGAGATCGACTGTGTGAAGGTGAGAGAGGGGTGAAAATTGGTAGCAAAATTGATAAATCTTTCCAGATCCAGCATGAAGTGACATTGACATAACGGAGAAAGAGTTGTGGGAGAGAGCCTGAGGCCCCATTCTGGCAACATGGTGGCACAGTGGTTAGCACAGCTGCCTCACAGTGCCAGGGATCCGGGTTCGATTCCCAGTTTGGGTCACTGTGTGGAGTCGGCACGTTCTCCCACATGTCTGTGTGGGTTTCCTCCGGGTGCTCCAGTTTCCTCCCACAATCTGAAAGACGCGTGGATTGGCCATGCTAAATTCTCCCTCAGTGTAACCCAAACAGGCGTCAGAGTGTGGTGACTAGGGGATTTTCACAGTAACTTCATTGCAGTGTTAATGTAAGCCTTACTTGTGACTAATAAATAAACTTTATTGTTACTTTTCTCATGTTCTGATTTCCGGAAATGTCAAATTGGGAGATGTGGACCATTAGGGTAGAACATAGAAAAACTACAGCACAAACAGGCCCTTCGGCCCACAAGTTATGCCGAACATGTCTGTATCTACCAGGCTTACCTATAACCCTCTATCTTACTAAGTCCCATGTACTTCTCCAAAAGTCTCTTAAAAGATCCTGTTGAATCCACCTCCACCAGCCTCTGAGTGAAAAACTTACCCCTGACATCTCCTCTGTACCTGCTCCCCTGCACCTTAAACCCACTGTCCTCTTGTGATAACCATTTCAGCCCTGGGAAAATGCCTCTGAGAATCCACCTGATCAATACCTCTCAACATCTTATACACCTCTACCAGGTCACCTCTCATCCTTTGTCTCTCTAAGGAGAAAAGACTGAGCTCTCTCTCAACCTATCCTCATTAGGCATGCCACCCAATCCAGGCAATATCCTTGTAAATCTCCTCTGTACCCTTTCTGTGACTTCCACATCCTTCCTGTAATAAGGATTATAGTACCAGCAATGTATGAGATCCCATAATTGAGGTCAGTAAGGCTGTTCTTAATGGCATAATGCAGGAATATTGGACAGATGAAAACTCCCATCACCATCTGTTGTTTGGATGCCCTGAAGCTCTCTGTTATAAAGGACACACCCTTCTACACTGAGGGCAACTTAAAAGCATTCATTGTAACACTTATTTTACACAGATAACTTTCTTCTTTTCCTCCCCTAAGAATTTTTGTACAGTTTGTTTTTCTAGCTGATTCTGCCAGGGCATTGGGCAGGTTTTTAAATGAGAATGAGGGCAGTGGAATAGGATGCAACCCTTTCAGCCTGCCTGTCAGTCATTATAACCATGACTGATCTGATAAGAGAACAGAAACAAGTCCAGGGCAAGAGTGAGCTTGTCAGCCTATCTAGCTCACTCCATGCGGGATTCTCTCCTCACAGCAGCAAAGTGACTTGCCATACTCTCTGAACAGAAAGTCAGGCCCTGCTGTGAATATCTTTCTCGGGCCCTGCTGCTGAGAAATGAGATACAGCCGGAAGCATTATAAACAGGAAGATTAGATTCTTCTTACACAATGCCATGCTGCTTTGGTGCTTCACAACAAACATTACAATGATTAGACATGTGTCATTCAGTGTAGATTTTTCTGTTCACCCTTCAGCCTCATAATTAGCACTAAGATCTACAGAAAACTAACCATTAAGGAGACACAGTGCCACAGTGATCAGCGCTGCTGCCACCTCACAGGGACCCTGGTTCAATTCCAGCCTCGGGCCAACAGCTGTGTGGAGTTTACATATTCTCCCTGTATCTGTCTGTGTTTCCTCCAGATGCTCCAGTTCCCTTCCACAATCCAAAAATGTACAGGTTAGGGTGGATTGGCCATGCTAAATTGCCCCTTAGTGTCCAAAGATGTGTAGGTTCAGGGGATTAGCAGGGCAAATGCATGGGGTTATGGGGTGGAGCCTGGGTAAGTTATTCTGTTGGAAAGTCGGTGCAGACTCTGTGGGCAGAATTGCCTCTTCTTGCACTGTGGGAATTGTATGATTTAAAAGCTGCTCTGTCAGGCTCACTGTTTTACACATGGCTGCTTCATCCTGCATTGCTTCTGACTGTAATCCCTGGCTAAGTGACTTTAAACTTGTTCCATTCTGCCTCATCATCAGATCATGAAGCTGTCCTCATTGTATATCTTAGAGCTTTGGGGACGATAGATTGCTTGCAGATTAAAGAGGAAAGTGCCAAAGGGAGGTGAGGGGAATGGCGTAGGAAGGAAGGATTAAGTGCAATCCGAGAGTTAGAGGGATACGCTGATTAGAAAACTGGCTCAGGCAGTGGTGTGAAAGGTCAAAGCAGAAGGTGTGAGATAGCATTTCTGTGGAACTTGGCAAGAGGGAGTAAGAGGAGTACCATAGTTATAGAGGTTTACAGTTTGGGGACAGGCTCTTTGGCCCAACTTGTCCATGCTACTGTGTGCGTCACATACAGCCAGAGTGTGGGGTTTTATGGAAGAGCAGAATGTCCAACGTCCTCAACGTAATAGGAAGGGTTGTGAGGATCTCACTGACTGTTTTATGACAGATTTGTATTTGTCGCATACTGTCCAGTTTTAACCTTCACCTCAGTCCTGTCCAACTTTTTCACTTTGAGGGCCATATTTGCATCTTTTGTTCACTCAGCGATCAGCACATTTTGGAAATGAACTGAATTTCAGGAAAGGGCTGAGCTTTAAGGAAAGAAAGGAATTGCTGAATGATGTAGAGCAATATTATAGCCTGGGTTGTAGAATTGAGCAAGAATAAGCATTACTAATTGGCAGCATATTTGCAGGGTCAGTGTGTGTGGGGCTGAGAGCTTGTGGATGCTGGCGTATAAATGTGTTAGAGTGTGAGAATGAGTGAGAAAACCATGACTGGTCAGACAGACTCACCCCCACCCTCCCACATCCCTGCTCGGTCACTCCCTGCACCCATCACTCCGTCCGGCACCCCGCTCGCTCGGTCACTCCGGCTCACACCCCGCTCGCTCAGTCACTCCCTCTCACACCCCGCTCGCTCGGTCACTCCCTCTCACACCCCGCTCGCTCAGTCACTCCCTCTCACATCCCACTCGCTCGGTCACTCTCTCTCACACCCCGCTCGCTCAGTCACTCCCTCTCACATCCCACTCGCTCAGTCACTCCCTCTCACACCCCGCTCGCTCGGTCACTCCCTCTCACACCCCGCTCGCTCGGTCACTCCCTCTCAAACCCCACTCGCTCAGTCACTCCCTCTCACACCCCGCTCGCTCGGTCACTCCCTCTCACACCCCGCTCGCTCAGTCACTCCCTCCGGCACCCCGCTCGCTCGGTCACTCCCTCTCACACCCCGCTAGCTCGGTCACTCCCTCCGGCATCCCAGTCGCTCGGTCACTCCCTCTCACACCCCGCTCGCTCGGTCACTCCCTCTCACACCCCGCTCGCTCGGTCACTCCCTCTCACACCCCGCTCGCTCGGTCACTCCCTCCGGCATCCCAGTCGCTCGGTCACTCCCTCTCACACCCCGCTCGCTCGGTCACTCCCTCTCACACCCCGCTCGCTCGGTCACTCCCTCTCACACCCCGCTCGCTCAGTCACTCCCTCTCACACCCCGCTCGCTCGGTCACTCCCTCCGGCATCCCAGTCGCTCGGTCACTCCCTCTCACACCCCGCTCGCTCGGTCACTCCCTCCGGCACCCCGCTCGCTCAGTCACTCCCTCTCACACCCCGCTCGCTCGGTCACTCCCTCTCACACCCCGCTCGCTCAGTCACTCCCTCTCACACCCCACTCGCTCAGTCACTCCCGCTCACACCCCACTCGCTCAGTCACTCCCTCTCACACCCCGCTCGCTCGGTCACTCCCTCTCACACCCCGCTCGCTCAGTCACTCCCTCTCACACCCCGCTCGCTCGGTCACTCCCTCTCACACCCCGCTCGCTCGGTCACTCCCTCCGGCATCCCAGTCGCTCGGTCACTCCCTCTCACACCCCGCTCGCTCGGTCACTCCCTCTCACACCCCGCTCGCTCAGTCACTCCCTCTCACACCCCGCTCGCTCAGTCACTCCCTCTCACACCCCGCTCGCTCGGTCACTCCCTCTCACACCCCGCTCGCTCGGTCACTCCCTCCGGCACCCCGCTCGCTCGGTCACTCCCTCTCACACCCCGCTCGCTCGGTCACTCCCTCTCACACCCCGCTCGCTCAGTCACTCCCTCTCACACCCCGCTCGCTCGGTCACTCCCTCTCACACCCCGCTCGCTCGGTCACTCCCTCCGGCATTCCAGTCGCTCGGTCACTCCCTCTCACACCCCGCTCGCTCAGTCACTCCCGCTCACACCCCACTCGCTCAGTCACTCCCTCTCACACCCCGCTCGCTCAGTCACTCCCGCTCACACCCCACTCGCTCAGTCACTCCCTCTCACACCCCACTCGCTCAGTCACTCCCTCTCACACCCCGCTCGCTCGGTCACTCCCGCTCACACCCCACTCGCTCAGTCACTCCCGCTCACACCCCACTCGCTCAGTCACTCCCGCTCACACCCCGCTCGCTCGGTCACTCCCTCTCACACCCCGCTCGCTCAGTCACTCCCTCTCACACCCCACTCGCTCGGTCACTCCCTCTCACACCCCGCTCGCTCAGTCACTCCCTCTCACACCCCGCTCGCTCAGTCACTCCCTCTCACACCCCGCTCGCTCAGTCACTCCCTCTCACACCCCGCTCGCTCAGTCACTCCCTCTCACACCCCACTCGCTCGGTCACTCCCTCTCACACCCCGCTCGCTCAGTCACTCCCTCTCACACCCCGCTCGCTCGGTCACTCCCTCTCACACCCCGCTCGCTCGGTCACTCCCTCTCACACCCCGCTCGCTCGGTCACTCCCTCTCACACCCCACTCGCTCGGTCACTCCCTCTCACACCCCGCTCGCTCGGTCACTCCCTCTCACACCCCACTCGCTCAGTCACTCCCTCTCACACCCCGCTCGCTCAGTCACTCCCTCTGGCATCCCACTCGCTCAGTCACTCCCTCTCACACCCCGCTCGCTCAGTCACTCCCTCTCACACCCCGCTCGCTCAGTCACTCCCTCTCACACCCCGCTCGCTCAGTCACTCCCTCCGGCACCCCGCTCGCTCGGTCACTCCCTCCGGCACCCCGCTCGCTCAGTCACTCCCTCTCACACCCCGCTCGCTCAGTCACTCCCTCTCACACCCCGCTTGCTCAGTCACTCCCTCTCACACCCCGCTCGCTCAGTCACTCCCTCTCACACCCCGCTCGCTCAGTCACTCCCTCCGGCACCCCGCTCGCTCGGTCACTCCCTCCGGCACCCCGCTCGCTCAGTCACTCCCTCTCACACCCCGCTCGCTCAGTCACTCCCTCTCACACCCCGCTCGCTCAGTCACTCCCTCTCACACCCCGCTCGCTCAGTCACTCCCTCCGGCACCCCGCTCGCTCAGTCACTCCCTCTCACACCCCGCTCGCTCAGTCACTCCCTCTCACACCCCGCTCGCTCAGTCACTCCCTCTCACGCCCCGCTCGCTCGGTCACTCCCTCTCACACCCCGCTCGCTCAGTCACTCCCTCTCACACCCCGCTCGCTCAGTCACTCCCTCTCACACCCCGCTCGCTCAGTCACTCCCTCTCACACCCCGCTCGCTCAGTCACTCCCTCTCACACCCCGCTCGCTCAGTCACTCCCTCTCACACCCCGCTCGCTCAGTCACTCCCTCTCACACCCCGCTCGCTCAGTCACTCCCTCTCACACCCCGCTCGCTCGGTCACTCCCTCTCACACCCCGCTCGCTCAGTCACTCCCGCTCACACCCCGCTCGCTCAGTCACTCCCTCTCACACCCCGCTCGCTCAGTCACTCCCTCTCACACCCCGCTCGCTCAGTCACTCCCTCTCACACCCTGCTCGCTCAGTCACTCCCTCTCACATCCCACTCGCTCAGTCACTCCCTCTCACATCCCACTCGCTCAGTCACTCCCTCTCACACCCCGCTCGCTCAGTCACTCCCTCTCACACCCCGCTCGCTCGGTCACTCCCTCTCACACCCCGCTCGCTCGGTCACTCCCTCTCACACCCCGCTCGCTCGGTCACTCCCTCCGGCACCCCGCTCGCTCAGTCACTCCCTCTCACATCCCACTCGCTCAGTCACTCCCTCTCACACCCCGCTCGCTCAGTCACTCCCTCTCACACCCCGCTCGCTCGGTCACTCCCTCTCACACCCCGCTCGCTCAGTCACTCCCTCTCACACCCCGCTCGCTCAGTCACTCCCTCTCACACCCCGCTCGCTCGGTCACTCCCTCTCACACCCCGCTCGCTCAGTCACTCCCGCTCACACCCCGCTCGCTCAGTCACTCCCTCTCACACCCCGCTCGCTCAGTCACTCCCTCTCACACCCCGCTCGCTCAGTCACTCCCTCTCACACCCTGCTCGCTCAGTCACTCCCTCTCACATCCCACTCGCTCAGTCACTCCCTCTCACATCCCACTCGCTCAGTCACTCCCTCTCACACCCCGCTCGCTCAGTCACTCCCTCTCACACCCCGCTCGCTCGGTCACTCCCTCCGGCACCCCGCTCGCTCAGTCACTCCCTCTCACATCCCACTCGCTCAGTCACTCCCTCTCAGACCCCGCTCGCTCAGTCACTCCCTCTCACATCCCACTCGCTCAGTCACTCCCTCTCACACCCCGCTCGCTCAGTCACTCCCTCTCACACCCCGCTCGCTCGGTCACTCCCTCCGGCACCCCGCTCGCTCAGTCACTCCCTCTCACATCCCACTCGCTCAGTCACTCCCTCTCACACCCCGCTCGCTCAGTCACTCCCTCTCACACCCCGCTCGCTCGGTCACTCCCTCCGGCACCCCGCTCGCTCAGTCACTCCCTCTCACATCCCACTCGCTCAGTCACTCCCTCTCACACCCTGCTCGCTCAGTCACTCCCTCTCACATCCCACTCGCTCAGTCACTCCCTCTCACACCCCGCTCGCTCGGTCACTCCCTCTCACACCCCGCTCGCTCGGTCACTCCCTCTCACACCCCGCTCGCTCAGTCACTCCCTCTCACACCCCGCTCGCTCAGTCACTCCCTCTCACACCCCGCTCGCTCAGTCACTCCCTCTCACATCCCACTCGCTCAGTCACTCCCTCTCACATCCCACTCGCTCAGTCACTCCCTCTCACACCCCGCTCGCTCAGTCACTCCCTCCGGCACCCCGCTCGCTCAGTCACTCCCTCTCACACCCCGCTCGCTCAGTCACTCCCTCTCACACCCCGCTCGCTCAGTCACTCCCTCTCACGCCCCGCTCGCTCAGTCACTCCCTCTCACACCCCGCTCGCTCAGTCACTCCCTCTCACGCCCCGCTCGCTCAGTCACTCCCTCTCACACCCCGCTCGCTCAGTCACTCCCTCTCACACCCCGCTCGTTCAGTCACTCCCTCTCACACCCCGCTCGCTCACTCACTCCCTCTCACACCCCGCTCGCTCAGTCACTCCCGCTCACACCCCGCTCGCTCAGTCACTCCCTCTCACACCCCGCTCGCTCAGTCACTCCCGCTCACACCCCGCTCGCTCAGTCACTCCCTCTCACACCCCACTCGCTCAGTCACTCCCTCTCACACCCTGCTCGCTCAGTCACTCCCTCTCACATCCCACTCGCTCAGTCACTCCCTCTCACATCCCACTCGCTCAGTCACTCCCTCTCACACCCCGCTCGCTCGGTCACTCCCTCCGGCACCCCGCTCGCTCAGTCACTCCCTCTCACATCCCACTCGCTCAGTCACTCCCTCTCACACCCCACTCGCTCGGTCACTCCCTCTCACACCCCGCTCGCTCGGTCACTCCCTCTCACACCCCGCTCGCTCGGTCACTCCCTCCGGCACCCCGCTCGCTCAGTCACTCCCTCTCACACCCCGCTCGCTCAGTCACTCCCTCTCACGCCCCGCTCGCTCAGTCACTCCCGCTCACACCCCGCTCGCTCAGTCACTCCCTCTCACACCCCACTCGCTCAGTCACTCCCTCTCACACCCTGCTCGCTCAGTCACTCCCTCTCACATCCCACTCGCTCAGTCACTCCCTCTCACACCCCGCTCGCTCAGTCACTCCCTCTCACACCCCGCTCGCTCGGTCACTCCCTCCGGCACCCCGCTCGCTCAGTCACTCCCTCTCACATCCCACTCGCTCAGTCACTCCCTCTCACACCCCACTCGCTCGGTCACTCCCTCTCACACCCCGCTCGCTCGGTCACTCCCTCTCACACCCCACTCGCTCGGTCACTCCCTCTCACACCCCGCTCGCTCGGTCACTCCCTCTCACACCCCGCTCGCTCGGTCACTCCCTCCGGCACCCCGCTCGCTCAGTCACTCCCTCTCACACCCCGCTCGCTCAGTCACTCCCTCTCACACCCGCTCGCTCAGTCACTCCCTCTCACACCCGCTCGCTCAGTCACTCCCTCTCACACCCCGCTCGCTCGGTCACTCCCTCTCACACCCCACTCGCTCGGTCACTCCCTCTCACACCCCGCTCGCTCGGTCACTCCCTCCGGCACCCCGCTCGCTCAGTCACTCCCTCTCACACCCCGCTCGCTCGGTCACTCCCTCTCACACCCCGCTCGCTCGGTCACTCCGGCTCACACCCCGCTCGCTCAGTCACTCCCTCTCACACCCCGCTCGCTCGGTCACTCCCTCTCACACCCCGCTCGCTCAGTCACTCCCTCTCACACCCGCTCGCTCAGTCACTCCCTCTCACACCCCGCTCGCTCGGTCACTCCCTCTCACACCCCGCTCGCTCAGTCACTCCCTCTCACACACCGCTCGCTCGGTCACTCCCTCCGGCACCCCGCTCGCTCAGTCACTCCCTCTCACATCCCACTCGCTCGGTCACTCCCTCTCACACCCCGCTCGCTCGGTCACTCCCTCTCACACCCCGCTCGCTCAGTCACTCCCTCTCACACCCCGCTCGCTCAGTCACTCCCTCTCACACCCGCTCGCTCAGTCACTCCCTCTCACGCCCCGCTCGCTCGGTCACTCCCTCTCACGCCCCGCTCGCTCGGTCACTCCCTCTCACACCCCGCTCGCTCGGTCACTCCCTCTCACGCCCCGCTCGCTCGGTCACTCCCTCTCACACCCCGCTCGCTCGGTCACTCCCTCTCACACCCCGCTCGCTCGGTCACTCCCTCTCACACCCCGCTCGCTCGGTCACTCCCTCTCACACCCCGCTCGCTCAGTCACTCCCTCTCACACTCCGCTCGCTCGGTCACTCCCTCTCACACCCCGCTCGCTCAGTCACTCCCTCTCACACTCCGCTCGCTCAGTCACTCCCTCTCACACTCCGCTCGCTCGATCACTCCCCCTCACGCCCCGCTCGCTCGGTCACTCCCTCTCACACCCCGCTCGCTCGGTCACTCCCTCTCACACCCCGCTCGCTCGGTCACTCCCTCTCACACCCCGCTCGCTCGGTCACTCCCTCTCACACCCCGCTCGCTCGGTCACTCCCTCTCACACCCCGCTCGCTCGGTCACTCCCTCTCACACCCCGCTCGCTCGGTCACTCCCTCTCACGCCCCGCTCGCTCGGTCACTCCCTCTCACACCCCGCTCGCTCAGTCACTCCCTCTCACACCCCGCTCGCTCAGTCACTCCCTCTCACGCCCCGCTCGCTCGGTCACTCCCTCTCACACCCCGCTCGCTCGGTCACTCCCTCTCACACCCCGCTCGCTCGGTCACTCCCTCTCACACCCCGCTCGCTCGGTCACTCCCTCTCACACCCCGCTCGCTCAGTCACTCCCTCTCACACCCCGCTCGCTCGGTCACTCCCTCCGGCACCCCGCTCGCTCAGTCACTCCCTCTCACACCCCACTCGCTCAGTCACTCCCTCTCACATCCCACTCGCTCAGTCACTCCCTCTCACACCCCGCTCGCTCAGTCACTCCCTCTCACACCCCGCTCGCTCAGTCACTCCCTCTCACGCCCCGCTCGCTCAGTCACTCCCTCTGGCATCCCACTCGCTCGGTCACTCCCTCTCACACCCCACTCGCTCGGTCACTCCCTCTCACACCCCACTCGCTCAGTCACTCCCTCTCACACCCCGCTCGCTCGGTCACTCCCTCTCACACCCCGCTCGCTCGGTCACTCCCTCTCACACCCCGCTCGCTCAGTCACTCCCTCTCACACCCTGCTCGCTCAGTCACTCCCTCTCACACCCCGCTCGCTCAGTCACTCCCTCTCACACCCCGCTCGCTCGGTCACTCTGGCTCACACCCCGCTCGCTCGGTCACTCCCTCTCACACCCCGCTCGCTCAGTCACTCCCGCTCACACCCCGCTCGCTCGATCACTCCCTCTCACACCCCGCTCGTTCGGTCACTCCCTCTCACACCCCGCTCGCTCGGTCACTCCCTCTCACACCCCGCTCGCTCGGTCACTCCCTCTCACACCCCGCTCGCTCGGTCACTCCCTCTCACACCCCGCTCGCTCGGTCACTCCCTCTCACACCCCGCTCGCTCGGTCACTCCCTCTCACACCCCGCTCGCTCGGTCACTCCCTCTCACACCCCGCTCGCTCGGTCACTCCCTCTCACACCCCGCTCGCTCGGTTACTCCCTCTCACACCCCGCTCGCTCGGTCACTCCCTCTCCCACCCCGCTCGCTCGGTCACTCCCTCTCACACCCCGCTCGCTCGGTCACTCCCTCTCACACCCCGCTCGCTCGGTCACTCCCTCTCACGCCCCGCTCGCTCGGTCACTCCCTCTCACGCCCCGCTCGCTCGGTCACTCCCTCTCACGCCCCGCTCGCTCGGTCACTCCGGCTCACACCCCGCTCGCTCGGTCACTCCGGCTCACACCCCGCTCGCTCGGTCACTCTGGCTCACACCCCGCTCGCTCGGTCACTCCCTCTCACACCCCGCTCGCTCGGTCACTCCCCCTCACGCCCCGCTCGCTCGGTCACTCCCGCTCACGCCCCGCTCGCTCAGTCACTCCCCCTCACGCCCTGCTCGCTCGGTCACTCCGGCTCACGCCCCGCTCGCTCGGTCACTCCGGCTCACACCCCGCTCGCTCGGTCACTCCCTCTCACACCCCGCTCGCTCAGTCACTCCCCCTCACTCCCCGCTCGCTCGGTCACTCCCCCTCATGCTCAGCTCGCTCGATCACTCCCCCTCATGCCCAGCTCGCTCGATCACTCCCCCTCATGCCCCACTCGCTCGATCACTCCCCGACGTCCCGCTCACTCGGTCACTCCCCCTCACGCCCACCCCCCACCTCGCTCGCTTCCCTCCCTCTCACGCCCCCCCCCTCGCTCGCCTCCCTCCCTCTCACGCCCCCCCCTCGCTCGCCTCCCTCCCTCCCACGCCCCCCCCTCGCTCGCCTCCCTCCCTCTCACGCCCCTCCCCTCGCTCGCTTCCCTCCCTCTCACGCCCCATTGGGTTAGGTGTGATCGAGTGCCCAAAATGAATCGCCTAGTTGTGCTATCTCTAGACTTTTAATCCAGAAACACAGCTAATGTTCTGGGGACCCAGGTAATTACAGACTGGTGAGTGTTACATCAGTGGTAGAGAAATTATTGGAGATGATTCTTCCAGACAGGATTTATTCCCCCTTGGAAATGAGTGAACGTATTAGTGAGAGACAACATGGTTTTGTGAAGGGGAGGTCGTGTCTCATATAAGAACATAAGAAATAGGAGCAGGAATAGGCTACCTAGCTCTTCGAGCCTGCCCCGCCATTCAATAAGATCATGGCTGTTCTGAAGTGGCTCAGTTCCACTTTCCCGCTTTCTCCCCATAACCCTTAATTCCCTTGCCTACCAAAAACCTATCTACCCGTGACTTAAAAATATTTAACGAGGCAGCCTCCACCATTTCAACGGGCAGAGAATTCCAGAGATTCACCACCCTTTGAGTGAAGAAGTTCCTCCTCAACTCCGATATAAACTGCACCCCCCCCTCCCCCTTTATCTTGAGGCAGTGCACTCTAGTCCTGCTGTCTTTTCTAAACGGGAAGAATCTCTCTACCTCTACCCTATCCATCCCCTTCATTATCTTATACATCTCTATAAGATCCCCCCTCATCCTTCTAAACTCCAACAAGCACAGACCCAGTCTATTTAGGCTCTCCTCATAGTCCAACCCCCTCATCTCCGGTATCAGCCTAGTGAACCTCCTCTGCACTCCCTCCGAGGCCAAAATATCCTTGTGCAAGTGCGGCGCCCAAAACTGCACACAGTACTCCAGCTGTGGCCTCACCAGTGCCCTATACAGTTGCAGCAAGACCTCCCTACTTTTATATTCTATCCCCCTTGCTATGAAGGCCAGCATCCCATTCGCCTTCCTGACCACCTGCTGCACCTGCAAGCTGGGTTTTTGCAACTCGTGCACAAGGACCCCGAGGTCCCTCTGCACCGTAGCATGCTGCAGCTTTTCGCCCTTTAAATAATAATCCCTCCGACTGTTATTCCTGCCAAAGTGGATAATCTCACACTTGCTAACATTGTACTCCATCTGCCAGATCCTCGCCCATTCGCTCAGCCTATCTAGATCCCTCTGCAGACTTTCCACACCCTCCACGCAATTTGCTTTTCCACTCATCTTTGTGTCATCAGCAAATTTCGACACCATACACTCAGCCCCCTCCTCCAGATCATCTATATAAATGGTAAATAGCTGAGGCCCCAGCACCGATCCCTGTGGCACTCCACTAATCACCAATGCAGTCTCATGAACTTGATCAAGTTTTTTGAGGAAGCGATGAAGGTGATTGATGAGGGTAGGGCAGTGGATGTTGTCTACGTGGACTTTAGTAAAACCTTTGACAAGGTCCCTCATGGCAGACTGGTGCAGAAGTGAAATCGCAGGAGATCAGAGGTGAACTGGGAAGGTGGATACAAAACTGGCTCGGTCAAAGAAGACAGAGGGTAGCAGTGGAAGGGTGTGTTTCTGAATGTGACAAGTGGTGATCCTCAGGAATCAGTGCTGGGACCTTTGCTGTTTGTATTATATTAAATGATTTGGAGGAAAATGTAACTGGATTGATTTGTAAGTTTGTGGATGATACAAAGGTTGGTGGATTTGCGGATAGCAAGGGGGATCAGTATAGGATACAGCAGGATATAGATCAGTTGGAGACTTGGGAAGAGAGAATGGCAGATGGAGTTTAATCTGGACAAATGTGAGGTAATGCATTTTGGAAGGTCTAATACAGATTGGAAATATACAATAAATGGCAGAACCCTGAAGAGTATTGATCGGCAGAGGGATCTGGGTGTACAGGTACACAGGTCACTGAAAGTGGCAATGCAGGTGGAGAAGGTAGTCAGGAAAGCATACGGCATGCTTGCCTTCATTGGCCGGGGCACTGAGTTTAAAAATTGGCAAGTCATGTTGCAGCTTTATAGAACCTTAGTGAAGCTGCACTTGGAATATAGTGTTCAATTCTGGTCGCCACACTACCAGAAGGATGTGGAGGATTTGGAGAGGGTACCGAAAAGATTTGCCAGGATGTTGCCTGGTGTGGAGGGCATCAGCTATGAGGAGAGGTTGGAGAAACTTGGTTTGTGCACACTGCAGCATTAAAGGGTATTTGTGTGGGGCACTGTATACAGGCTGCGTGTGTACACACTGCAGTGTTAAAGGGTATTTGTGTGGGGCATTGTATACAGGCTGTGTATGTGTGCACACTGCAGTGTTAAAGTGTATTTGTGTGGGGAACTGTATACAGGCTGCGTGTGTACACACTGCAGTGTTAAAGGGTATTTGTGTGGGGCACTGTATACAGGCTGCATGTGTACACACTGCAGTGTTAAAGGGTATTTGTGTGGGGCACTGTATACAGGCTGCATGTGTACACACTGCAGTGTTAAAGGGTAGTTGAGGCACTGTATACAGGCTGCTTGTGTACACACTGCAGTGTTAAAGGGTAGTTGTGTTGGGCACTGTATACAGGCCATGTGTGTACACACTGCAGTGTTAAAGGGTATTTGTGTTGGGCACTGTATACAGGCTGCGTGTGTACACACTGCAGTGTTAAAGGATATTTGTGTGGGGCACTGTATACAGGCTGTGTGTGTACACACTGCAGTGTTAAAGGGTATTTGTGTTGGGCACTGTATACAGGCTGCGTGTGTACACACTGCAGCATTAAAGGATATTTGTGTGGGGCACTGTATACAGGCCATGTGAGTACACACTGCAGTGTTAAAGTGTGGTTATGTTGGGCACTGTATACAGGCCATGTGTGTACACACTGCAGTGTTAAAGTGTGGTTATGTTGGGCACCGTATACAGGCTGTGTGTGTACACACTGCAGTGTTAAAGGGTATTTATGTGGGGCACTGTATACAGGCTGCATGTGTACACACTGCAGTGTTATAGGGTAGTTGTGTTGGGCACTGTATACAGGCTGCATGTGTACACACTGCAGTGTTAAAGGGTAGTTGTGTTGGGCACTGTATACAGGCCATGTGGGTACACACTGCAGTGTTAAAGTGTATTTGTGTTGGGCACTGTATACAGGCCATGTGTGTACACACTGCAGTGTTAAAGTGTATTTGTGTTGGGCACTGTATACAGGCCATGTGGGTACACACTGAAGTGTTAAAGTGTATTTGTGTTGGGCACTGTATACAGGCCATGTGGGTACACACTGCAGTGTTAAAGTGTATTTGTGTGGGGCACTGTATACAGGCTGCATGTGTACACACTGCAGTGTTAAAGTGTATTTGTGTGGGGCACTGTATACAGGCCATGTGTGTACACACTGCAGTGTTAAAGTGTATTTGTGTGGGGCACTGTATACAGGCTGTGTGGGTACACACTGCAGTGTTAAAGTGTATTTGTGTTGGGCAGTGTATACAGGCTGCGTGTGTACACACTGCAGTGTTAAAGGGTGGTTGTTTTGGGCACTGTATACAGGCCATGTGTGTACACACTGCAGTGTTAAAGGGTATTTATGTTGGGCAGTGTATACAGGCTGCGTGTGTACACACTGCAGTGTTAAAGGGTATTTGTGTGGGGCAGTGTATACAGGCCATGTGTGTACACACTGCAGTGTTAAAGGGTATTTGTGTTGGGCACTGTATCCAGGCCATGTGTGTACACACTGCAGTGTTAAAGGGTATTTTTGTGGGGCACTGTATACAGGCCATGTGGGTACACACTGCAGTGTTAAAGTGTATTTGTGTTGGGCAGTGTATACAGGCTGCGTGTGTACACACTGCAGTGTTAAAGTGTATTTGTGTGGGGCACTGTATACAGGCCATGTGGGTACACACCGCAGTGTTAAAGGGTATTTGTCCATTTTAGAAAGCCAGGACATGGGATAACATTTAAATTTGATTATCACTTTTTTTCCAATTCCCAGTAGAGTGTTGTTTCAGTAACTTCTTGTTCTTCTTAAACCAGCTTCCCCTTAACTTCTTAAAACAAAACAGGAAGTGTTGACTTCTCCTTCCTGTGTTACAGCCACTGGTGGAAAGGAAGTGGTTGAGTTGCTTTGCTTCTTGCTTTGCATTTTGTGGTATTGCAGAGGTCTGCATATTCAGTTCCTCAGAGAGATCAGTGACTAAAAGCTGAGAATGGGAGTTCTAGAATGACTTGTTGAATCAAAGGTAGAACGGTGATAAAACTGATCACTTTATTTCAGTTTTTTTCCACTGGCAAGAATATCACATTCTGACTGACTGGTTTGGTAGATACAACCCATTCTGCAACTGCTTCTCTTAGCAGCACCAGTGGGCTCATTACTTTTTATTTTCCAAAATTCATTAGATTCTCGAAAGGTCCCATTAGTTTGGAAATTTCAAATGTAACTCCTCTATTCAAGAAATGAGGGCGAACAGAAAACTGGAACTTGGCGAGGTTACAGCAATCTGTACATTCTCTCACACTGAAAAAGAGCCATTTAGACCTACTCTGGGTTCCCTGTTAGATGGCCTGTCTACCTTCAATTCATAGAATCAGAGAATACAAGCTTAGAATCCCTACATTGCAGAAGGAGCCCATTCAGCCCATCGAGTCCATGCTGTCCTTCTGACAGCATCGTAACCAAGACCACCCACCACCCCCATCATAGTTCACAAGGTATAGGAGCAGAATTAGACCATTCAGCCCATCACGTGTGCAGTGACCATCTGACAGAGCACCTTAACCAAGACCATCTCTGTAACCCCACACATTTACCCTACTAATCCCCTAACCGACACATCTTGGGACACTAAGGGACAATTTAGCATGGTCAGTCCATCAAACCTTCACATCTGGAGACAGTAAAGGACAGTTTAGCTTGGCCAATCCACTTAACATGCACATCTTTCAGACTGGGAGGAAACTGGAGCACCTGGAGGAAATCCATGCAGATACAGGGAGAACATGCAAGCTCCACGCAGACAGTGACCCGAGGCCAAAATTGAATCTGGGTCCCTGGTGCTGTGAGGCAGCAGCGCTAACCCACTGTGTCACCGTGCCGCTCGGATTGAACCCGGGTCCCTGGTGCTGTGAGGCAGGGTGCTAACCCACTGTGTCACTGTGCCACTGGGATTGAACCCGGGTCCCTGGCGCTGTGAGGCAGCAGCACTAACCCACTGTGTCACAGGGATTGAACCCGAGTCCCTGGCACTGTGAGGCAGCAGCGCTAACCCACTGTGTCACCGTGCCGCTGGGATTCAAACCGGGTCCCTGGCGCTGTGAGGCAACAGTGCTAACCCATTGTGTCACCGTGCCACTGGGATTGAACCCGGGTCCCTGGTGCTGTGAGGCAGGGTGCTAACCCACTATGTCACTGTGCCACTGGGATTGAACCCGGGTCCCTGGCGCTGTGAGGCAGCAGCACTAACCCACTGTGTCACCGTGCTGCTGGGATTGAACCCGGATCCCTGGCGCTGTGAGGCAGCAGTGCTAACCCACTGTGTCACCGTGCCACTGGGATTGAACCCGGGTCCCTGTGAGACAGCAGCGCTAACCCACTGTGTCACCGTGCCACTGGGATTGAACCCGGGTCCCTGTGAGACAGCAGCGCTAACCCACTGTGTCACCGTGCCGCTGGGATTGAACTCGGGTCCCTGGCGCTGTGAGGCAGCAGTGCTAACCCACTGTGTCACTGTGCCGCTGGGATTGAACCCGGGTCCCCGGTGCTGTGAGGCAGGGTGCTAACCCGTTGTGTCACTGTGCCACTGGGATTGAACCCGGGTCCCTGGCGCTGTGAGGCAGCAGCACTAACCCACTGTGTCACCGTGCCGCTGGGATTGAACCCGGGTCCCTGTGAAACAGCAGCGCTAACCCACTGTGTCACCGTGCTGCTGGGATTGAACTCGGGTCCCTGGCGCTGTGAGGCAGCAGTGCTAACCCACTGTGTCACTGTGCCGCTGGGATTGAACCCGGGTCCCCGGTGCTGTGAGGCAGGGTGCTAACCCGTTGTGTCACTGTGCCACTGGGATTGAACCCGGGTCCCTGGCGCTGTGAGGCAGCAGCACTAACCCACTGTGTCACCGTGCCACTGGGATTGAACCCGGGTCCCTGGCGCTGTGAGGCAGCAGCACTAACCCACTGTGTCACTGTGCCGCTGGGATTGAACCCGGGTCCCCGGTGCTGTGAGGCAGGGTGCTAACCCGTTGTGTCACTGTGCCACTGGGATTGAACCCGGGTCCCTGGCGCTGTGAGGCAGCAGCGCTAACCCACTGTGTCACCGTGCCGCTGGGATTCAAACCGGGTCCCTGGCGTTGTGAGACAGCAGTGCTAACCCACTGTGTCACTGTGCCGCTGGGATTGAACCTGGGGTCCCTGGCGCTGTGAGGCAACAGTGCTAACCCATTGTGTCACCGTGCCGCTGGGATTGAACCCGGGTCCCCGGTGCTGTGAGGCAGGGTGCTAACCCACTGTGTCACTGTGCCACTGGGATTGAACCCGGGTCCCTGGCGCTGTGAGGCAGCAGCACTAACCCACTGTGTCACCGTGCCGCTGGGATTGAACCTGGGTCCCTGGCGCTGTGAGGCAGCAGCACTAACCCACTGTGTCACCGTGCCGCTGGGATTGAACTCGGGTCCCTGGGGCTGTGAGGCAGCAGTGCTAACCCACTGTGTCACCGTGCTGCTGGGATTGAACCCGGTTCCCTGGTGCTGTGAGGCAGGGTGCTAACCCACTGTGTCACTGTGCCACTGGGATTGAACCCGGGTCCCTGGCGCTGTGAGGCAGCAGCACTAACCCACTGTGTCGCCATGCCGCTGGGATTGAACCCAGGTCCCTGGCACTGTGAGACAGCAGCACTAACCCACTGTGTTACCGTGCCGCTGGGATTGAACCCAGGACCCTGGCGCTGTGAGGCAGCAGCACTAACCCACTGTGTCACCGTGCCGCTGGGATTGAACCCGGGTCCCTGGCGCTGTGAGGCAGCAGTGCTAACCCACTGTGTCACCGTGCCACTGGGATTGAACCCGGGTCCCTGTGAGGCAGCAGCGCTAACCCACTGTGTCACCGTGCCGCTGGGATTCAAACCGGGTCCCTGGCACTGTGAGGCAGCTGCGCTAACCCACTGTGTCACCGTGCCGCTGGGATTGAACCCGGGTCCCTGTGAGGCAGCAGCGCTAACCCACTGTGTCACCGTGCCGCTGGGATTGAACCCGGGTCCCTGGCGCTGTGAGACAGCAGCACTAACCCACTGTGTCACCGTGCCGCTGGGATTGAACCCGGGTCCCTGTGAGGCAGCAGCGCTAACCCACTGTGTCACCGTGCCGCTGGGATTGAACCCGGGTCCCTGGCGCTGTGAGACAGCAGCACTAACCCACTGTGTCACCGTGCTGCTGGGATTGAACCCGGGTCCCTGGCACTGTCAGGCAGCAGCGCTAACCCACTGTGTCACCGTGCCGCTGGGATTGAACCCGGGTCCCTTGAGGCAGCAGCACTAACCCACTGTGTCACCGTGCCGCTGGGATTGAACCCGGGTCCCTTGAGGCAGTAGCAGTAACCCGCTGTGTCACCGTGCCGCTGGGATTGAACCCGGGTCCCTTGAGGCAGCAGCACTAACCCACTGTGTCACAGGGATTGAACCCGGGTCCCTGGCACTGTGAGGCAGCAGCGCTAACCCACTGTGTCACCGTGCCGCTGGGATTGAACCCGGGTCCCTGGCGCTGTGAGACAGCAGCACTAACCCACTGTGTCACCGTGCGCTGGGATTGAACCCGGGTCCCTGGCGCTGTGAGACAGCAGTGCTAACCCACTGTGTCACTGTGCCGCTGGGATTGAACCCGGGTCCCTGGCGCTGTGAGACAGCAGCACTAACCCACTGTGTCACCGTGCCGCTGGGATTTAACCCGGATCCCTGGCGCTGTGAGGCAGCAGCGCTAACCCACTGTGTCACCGTGCTGCTGGGATTGAACCCGGATCCCTGGTGCTGTGAGGCACGGTGCTAACCCACTATGTCACTGTGCCACTGGGATTGAACCCGGGTCCCTGGCGCTGTGAGGCAGCAGCACTAACCCACTGTGTCACCGTGCTGCTGGGATTGAACCCGGATCCCTGGCGCTGTGAGGCAGCAGCACTAACCCACTGTGTCACCGTGCTGCTGGGATTGAACTCGGGTCCCTGGCGCTGTGAGGCAGGGTGCTAACCCACTATGTCACTGTGCCACTGGGATTGAACTCGGGTCCCTGGCGCTGTGAGGCAGCAGTGCTAACCCACTGTGTCACCGTGCCGCTGGGATTGAAACCGGGTCCCCGGTGCTGTGAGGCAGGGTGCTAACCCACTGTGTCACTGTGCCACTGGGATTGAACCCGGGTCCCTGGCGCTGTGAGACAGCAGCACTAACCCACTGTGTCACCGTGCGCTGGGATTGAACCCGGGTCCCTGGCGCTGTGAGACAGCAGTGCTAACCCACTGTGTCACTGTGCCGCTGGGATTGAACCCGGGTCCCTGGCGCTGTGAGACAGCAGCACTAACCCACTGTGTCACCGTGCCGCTGGGATTGAACCCGGGTCCCTGGCGCTGTGAGGCAGCAGCGCTAACCCACTGTGTCACTCTATATTTTTAGGTATTTTGGGGGGAAAGCTTTTCACAGGATTGACGCTGCCTCTGTGGCAATTGGCCTCTTATTCACTCAGCCCAGCATCTCCTGAGCACTTCAGTCAGCGAGGTGCTCTTTGTAAAGACCGCCCCAGTGATCTTCAGCCTCTTCCTCTTGGTGCAAGGCAGAGGATGGGTGTAAAGAGGTTTTTGCCTCGTTTCCAGAGGGCTCCCTCACCAGGATGTTCATTGCCATGGAGGAACATTGGCACATCTTGTACCCACAAATGGAGAGGAGACTTTCTGCACAGTTTGCCCAGATATGAGCTTGGTGACTGAGAATTAGCGAGCTGTTTTCAGCCAGATAGGTGTCAGAAATTCACAGCAATGTGCTATCCCCACTGCAAATTATCATCAGAGTCCTGCCACCTTCCCATGACACAAGCTATTATCAGTGAGGCTTTGCACTGCTAGCAGTCAAACCGGAGAGCAGTGTACATGGAGGGCATTTCAGGATGGTAGGCCCTATTCATCTCACTATTCCTCAAACAGGAAGCTGTGGGCAAAACCCAACCTCTCCTGCCCCTTCTGGGCATTGCCATAGTCTGGTTGTCTTCCTGTGCTCCCTCCAGGACTTCCACTTCTTCATCTACCTTGATATTCTCTTCATAGGACGAGACGTATCATTTCTCTATCTCCTCCTCCAGCAACACCTCACCCTCAGCATGTTCTGCAGAGTGTAGTGTACAGCGCGCTCTGTGGACCATACCGCAGAACATCACCACGCCGGTCCCGGCACTGGAGCTGCATTTTCAGCATTCCGGTGTTCTGCTCCAATTAGCCAGGTTATATCTGGTCTCTGTGGCATCCACACAAGTTCTGACTGAAAACTAACCTGTATCTCCTCAGAGGAAGAAGTCTCACAGCACCAGGCCAACAACAAGGTCCAACAGGTTTAGTCGGTGGCACAAGCCACTAGCTTTCGGAGCGCTGCTCCTTCATCAGATGAGTGGGATTTCTGTTCACAAACAGGGAATATACAGGCACAAACTCAATTTACAAAATAATGGTTGGAATGTGAGTCTTTACAGGTAATTCAAGTCTTAAAGGTACAGACAGTGTGAGTGGAGAGAGGGTTAAGCACAGATTAAAGAGATGTATATCGTCTCCAGCCAGGACAGTAAGTGAGATTTTACAATCCCAGGCAATTTGTGGGGGTTACAGATAGTGTGACATGAACCCAAGATCCCGGCTGAGGCCGTCCTCATGTGTGCGGAACTTGACTATCAGTCTCTGCTCAGCGACTCTGTAATTCTGAAAGTTCTGCACATTGTCTGTACCTTTAAGACTTGAATTACCTGTAAAGACTCACATTCCAACCATTATTTTGTAAATTGAGTTTGTGCCTGTATATTCCCTGTTTGTGAACAGAAATCCCACTCACCTGATGAAAAAGCAGCGTTCCGAAAGCTAGTGGCTTGTGCCACCGACTAAACCTGTTGGACTTTAACCTGATGTTGTGAGATTTCTTACTGTGTTTACCCCAGTCCAACGCCGGCATCTCCACATCAGAGACACAGCTGAGTTCTCACTCCATGATTTTCAGGCATTTGGGGCACAGTTTGTGCTGTCAGTCTGGTGGAACGGGGCCTACTAGAGGTGGCAGTTTCCAACTTGTATAGCAGGGTCCCCATTATGTGGGAGTGGGGGGTAGTTGTTGCCGTTTCTCCTGTTTTCAGCCTTGCGATATTTTGTGCTCCCATCATCATTTACATCCATGGCAAATGGTGTAAAATGCCAGTCAGAGCGTCATTATTTATAAAGTTACCATTAGACTTTGTTAATTGCAGCTATACAAGGCATTAGTGAGGCCACACCTGGAGTATTGTGCACAGTTTTGGTCCCCTTATTGCAGGCAGTTCAGAGGAGGTTCACTAGATTGATTCCAGAGATGAGGAATTTGTCATATGAAGAGAGATTGAACAGTTCAGGCCAATACTCTCTGGAGTTTAGAAGAATGAGGGGAGATCAAATTGAGGTATACAAGATGGTAAAAGGTTCTGGATAGAGGTGGAGTGGATTCTTCCTCTTGTGGGACATTCTAGGATGAGAGGTCACAGTCTGAGGATAAGGGACAGCAAATTTAAAACAGAGTTGAAGAGAAACTCCTTCTTCCAAAGGGTTGTGAATCTGTGGAATTCACTTCCCCAAAGTGCAGTGGATGCTGGGACAGTGAGTAAATTTAAGGAGGAATTAAACAGATTTTTAATTGGCAATGGGAGGTTTGAAGGGTTATGGGGAGAAGGCAGGAAAATGGGGATGAGGAGCATATCAGCCGTGATATGGACCCAGTGGGCTGAATGGCCTAATTCTGCTCCTATATCTTATGAACTAATTGATGCTCCTGATTAGCCTAAACACTCAATGGTTCTTTTGGAGGCAAAGTAATGCAGTAACCTCCATTATAATAGAAGCAGCAGAGTGTAGACCATTTCAGATGTCAGTTTGAATAGCTTTCCTGAATGATATATTGGCTAATTGGGTCTGATTTCAACACTTTGCTTAGCTATTAGCTGAACTGATGTAACTTCCTCTTTATGTCTTAATCATACTTCTGATGATCCAATTCTCACTACCCTAGGTGACTGGTAGAATGAGATTACAGAGCTGAAATTACATCAGCTGCAATAGCCAGTGCCTCATTTTCAGTAACACTTCTCCATTTCTCAGTGCTCTCAAATGCTGCCTTGGCCGTTGTTTTGTGGTACATTAGGAGCCACATGAAGCAGGTTCACTCCAATCTTAAATCATGTCCAGGACACAGAACAGCCTGATGCAGAAATCTATTGATATCCCTTCATCGTCACTAGTAATCTGGAAAGTTCCCCCCCTCCGTAGCAATGCTTTATCGCACAGACTGAGCATTTGAAATAGATGGCTTACCACCATTGTCTCAAGGGTATTTAGGGATGTGCAATAATTTTTTAAATTCATTCCTGGGACATGGGCGTCGCTGTCTGGGCCAGCATTTATTATCCATCCCTAATTATCCTTGGAGGGCAGTTGAGAGTCAACCATGTTGCTGTGTCTCTGGAGTCACATGTAGGCCAGACCGGGGTAAGGACGGCAGATTTCCTTCCCTAAAGGGAACCAGATGGGTTTTTCCAACAATGGGTCATCAGTAGATTCTTAATTCCAGAATTTTTTTGTTGAATTCAGATTCCACCATCTGCCGTGGGAAGGATTCGAACCCAGGTCCCCAGAACATTAGCTGAATGTTAGTTTCTGGATTAATAGTCCATTGATAATGCCGCTAGGCCATGGCCTCTCTGAATGCTGGCCAAAATCTTCATTTTTGGGAACAAGTAAACAAAATTGTACCTGCTGGCTTCTGTGCTTTCATGTTATCCAGTCACACATGGACAGCCAGATAAAGCAGGTGCACAAGGAAATTAGAGGCACAAGATAGATGAGTCAGTGAGATTGCCTCTCATTCTCCTGTACCCCAGAGAATAACGACCCAATTTGTTCTGTTTCTTTATCATTGCACAACTCCTTCATCCTTAACAGATATCTTCACATCCTTTTTGACCACAGGCGAGGTTCCAGAGGACTGGAGAATAGCCTTAGTTGTTCCCTTGTTTAAGAAAGAAAGTAGGCATAATCCAGGAAATTATAGGCTGGTGAGCCTGATGTCAGTCATAGGAAAGCTTTTGGAGAAGATTCTGAGGGACGGGATATATGCACATTTGGAAGAAAATGGACTAGTTAGTGAAAGCAGCGTGGGGAAGGATATGTCTCACCAACTTGACTGAGTTTTTTTGAAGAGGTGACAAAGATAATTGATGAGGGAAGGGCTGTGGATGTAGTTTACATGGACTTTAGTAAGACATTTGACAAAGTACCACATGGCAGACTGGTACAAAAGCTAAAATCACAAGGGATTCTGTGTGGACTGGCTAGATGGATGGTCATAAAAGACAGAGAGTAGCAGTGGAAGGGTGTTTTTCAGAATGGAGATCTGTAGCTACTGGTGTTCCATAGAGGTCCATTGCTGAGACCTCTGTTGTTTGTGGTATATATAAATGATCTGGAGGAAAATGTGGGTGGGCTGATTAGTAAGTTTGCAATTGATATGAAGATTGGCGGAGTTGCTGATAGTGCCGGGATTGTCAGACGATACAACAGGATATAGATAGATTGGAGACTTGGGCATAGAAGTGGCAGTTGGGGTTTAATCCGGACAAATGCGAGGTGACACATTTTGGAGGATCAAATTGAGGTATGATTACACGGTAAATGGCAGAACCCTGGGAATATTAATATACAGAGGGAACTGGGCATTCAGGACCACAGTTCTCTAAAAGTGACAACATAGGTGGCTAAAATGAGTAAGAAGACATATGACATGCTTGCCTTCATTTGCCAGGGCATTGAGTACAAGAGTTGGGAAATCGTGTTGCAGCTACATAAAACCTTGGTTAGGCTGCACTTGGAGTATAGTGTGCAGTTCTGGTCACCACACTACCAGAAGCTTTGGCAAGAGTGCAAGGAAGGTTCAGCAGGATGTTGCTGGTCTCAAGGGTATTGACTATGAGGAGAGGTTGAATAAAGTAGGATTACTTTCATTGGAAAGACGGAGGCTGAGATGTGACCTGATAGAGATCTACAAAATCATGAAAGGCATGGACAGAGTGGATAGTCAGTGGCTTTTTCAAGGGTGAAAGTGTCAATTACAAGGGGACGCAGGTTCAAAGTGAAAGGGGCAAAGTTTAAGGGAGATGTGTGAGGGAAGTTTTTCACACAGAGACTGGTGGGTGCCTGGAACGCGCTCCAGAGGAAGTGGTGGAAGCAGGCACATTAGCAACATTTAAGAAGCTTCTGGATGGATGCATGAATAGGGAGGGAATAGAGGGATATGGACTGAGTAAGTTTTTTAGTTTAGTTAGGACATCATGATAGATATGGGTTTGGAGAGACGAAGGGCCTGTCCTGTGCTGTACTTTGTTCTTCTTTATCTACTCCAAGCTTTCTGCTATCTGATTGATTTTGCCCTCTGCAATCATAATGTCCAAATAGTAAAATTTGCCACGAACTTAGTGTCTTCTGCTAATTTGGATACACGATGCTTTTTTTATCCAAAAAAGTTAAAGTTTATTTATTAGTCATAAGTAAGGCTTACATTAACACTGCAATGAAGTTACTGTGAAATTCCCATAGTCGCCACACTCCTGCACCTGTTTGGGTCAATGTACCTAACCTGCTTGTCTTTCAGACAGTGGGAAGAAACCGGAGCACCCAGAGGAAACCCACACAGACGTGGGGAGAATGTGCAGACTCCGCCCGGACAGTGACCCAAGCTGGGAATCGAACCCAGTCCCTAGCGCTGTGAAGCAGTAGTGCTAACCACTGTGCCACCCTTACCACCTGTACCATGCTGTCCAGTTCACTAATGCATATATAGAATATCATGGATATATAGTAATGAGCTGATGAGCCATCAATGCCTCTTGCCACGCCACTGAGCAGAAGACAGAGCTGTCATCTCTACTGTTTGTCATGTACCTCCCAGCCAATTTCTGTCCCAAGTTACAACGTCATCTCTACTTCTATGTACTTTCAATTTTAACATCAGAACTAGGAGCGGGAGTGGGCCATTCGGCCCCTCGAGCCTGCTCCCCATTCAATAAGATCATGGCTGGTCTTTTCATGGACTCAGCTCCACTTACCCGCCCGCTCACCATAACCCTTAATTCCTTTACTGTTCAAAAATCTATCTATCCTCGTCTTAAAAACATTCAATGAGGGAGCCTCAACTGGGCAGGGAATTCCACAGATTCACAACCCTTTGTGTGAAGAAGTTCCTCCTCAACTCAGTCCTAAATCTGCTCCCCCTTATTTTGAGGCCATGCCCCCTAGTTCTAGTTTCACCCTCCAGTGGAAACAACTTCCTTGCTTCTATCTTATCTATTCCCTTCATAATCTTATATATTTCTATAAGATCTTCCCCCATTTTTCTGAATTCCAATGAGTATAGCCCCAGTCTACTCAGTCTTTCCTCATAAGCTTACCCTCTCAACTCTGGAATCAACCTAGTGAATCTCCTCTGCACCCCCTCCAGTGCCAGTATATCCTTTCTCAGGTAAGGAGACCAAAACTGTACACAGTAACTCCAGGTGTGGCCTCACCAGCACCTTATACAGCTGCAACATAACCTCACTGTTTTTAAACTCCATCCCTCTAGCAATGAAGGATAAAATTCCATTTGCTTCTTAATTACCTGCTGTACCTGTAAACCAACTCCGTGTGATTCTTGCACAAGGACACCCAGGTCCCTCTGCACAGCAGCATGCTGCAATTTTTTACCATTTAAATAACAGTCCATTTTGCTGTTATTCCTACCAAAATGGATGACCTCACATTGACCAACATTGTTCTCTACCTGCCAGACCCTCGCTTAGACTATCTATATCCCTTTGCAGATTCTCTGCATCCTCTGCACACTTTACTCTTCCACCATCTCAATGTTATCTGTGAATTTTGACACACTACACTTGGTCCCCAACTCCAAATCATCTCTGTAAATTGTAAAGAATTGCGGTTGCAACACTGATCCCTGAGGCACACCACTAGTCACTGATCACCAACCAGAAAAACACCCATTTACCCCCCACTCTAAGCTTTCTGTTAGTTAACCATCTTTAATCATCTCTTGTGTGGAACATTCCAGACTGCCTTTACAAGTTTGTATGGAGACTCCCGTTTTCACCATGTCAGGCATGACCAACCCACCACAAATCACTTGCTGATCAGTCGGTATGTGCCCAAATGTTCAGTCCGAGTTAATTAGGTAGTTCAGTAATTACCCAAAGGGGAATCCCTCCTTCCTCACACTCTTAAAAAATGGGGGGATATTTGCAACTTTCCAAATTGTGGGCATGATTTCAGAATCTAGAGATCTTTGAATAATTCCATTTCCTGACCTATTTTATTCATTTCTGGACTTGGTAGTTTACCTATCTTAAATTATTTTTTCCAGTACCATTTTCTGGCCTGCATTTAATGCATGAATTTAGTTAATATTTCCATTAACATATGCGTTTCCTTAATATATTGATGAATTTTCATATTCCTCTCTTTCATGCTTACTACTTTATTTATATCCTTTTGTTCTAGTGTATTGGATTCCCACCTTTCCTCGCATGTGTATAAGCCTCACAAAGCCTTTTCTTTTAGCTGAATGCGGGCTGAATCTGGTAAAAGAGCAAAGGAATCTGAGGTACAGATACGTAAACCATCAAAGCAGTGATACAGGTTAATAAAGTCATTACAGCAGGCAGACTAAATGCTGGGGTTTATTCTCAGAGAGATAGAACAGAGAAGACCTGTTTAACATGTCCGACCATAGTAAGACCACACTTGTAGTACTCTACATGGTCTCCATGATAAGAAAAGAATATAGAGATATTCAGCAAAATAAAATGATTCAAAAGTGTGATGCTGTAAGTGAGAAAATAAGATGAATAGATGTTGAGATTGCTGAGAGGTGACTGTAGTAACTAGCCTCTTTAGGGGGAAGTCTTTTGAAGGATTATGTGACCCATTCGTCCAGTTGGTAACTGCTGAATGAGATCACTCAAGCAGAGCATGGGCTTTTGCTCAGTTAGATCCTGGAGGTGTGACTGGAAGCATTGAATCTGCATCATCCTGCAAATATCCTGTTATTATTAATAAACTTTCATAGTTTGTTCGTAACTGCTGGAGCCAAGTTATTACATTCGATGACGAGGTAAAAAAAGCAGCAAGTGCGCTTGCAAAATCATCTTCACAGAACCTGGTCCAGTCGAAGACGTTTGTAAAGTAGAAGAAAGCTTCAAGGATGCCTGTATTTTGAAGATTGAATCCCTTCAATACCTCTGCAAAATATTGGGTCTTGTACATTGAGTGATTAAATATTTCTTCAAAACAAAAGGTGGAACAGTGGTTATTAGCACTGCTGCTTCACAGTGCCAGGGGTCTGGGCTCGATTCCTGGCCTTGGGTAACTGTCTGTGTGGAGTTTGCACGTTCTCCCTATGTCTGCATGGGTTTCCACTGGCTCCTCCGGTTTCCTCCCACAGGGTGAAAGATGTACTAGTTAGGGTGCATTGGGCCGTGTGTCCGGACAGGTGCCGGAATGAGGCGACATGGGGATTTTCACAGTAACTTCATTGCGGTGTTAAAATGAGCCTACTTATGACAATAAATAAGCTTAAACTTAAAACTTAATGACCCTCTGAAAACTTACCTCCTAAAGGGACATGCTACCAAGTTCCCGATTAACACATCAATAACAGTTGAACTACTCACAATATTATACAACGGATGGATCTCAAACACAATCCCGTGTAAAGTAAGTAGGTCCAGGGAGTTCTTGATCCTTTGGGAGGGTCATAATTCACTAGCAGGTGTTCTGGCAGTATTGGTAACTTCAGGTTGAGCCTTAATGGCTAGACTCTCAATTTGCAAAGATGCGTTAGTGAAGATGACTTCTTTAATTCCCCTGGACCATCACTTGGCTCTTCCTTGGAGTAGCTTCCTGCAGCATTACTTTTACTCAGTGCAATATCACCAACAGGCATACTAGGGGCATTCTGACCCACTCGTTCTGTGTGCAGTTCTCTCCTCAAATTGTCCAAGTGTTTCTTTACCCTTTTCCCTTGGACAACTATTTTATACGACACTACTGTTGACCATTCTAGTCTATCCTTAGACTTGAATTACCTGTAAAGACTCGCATTCCAACCATTATTTTGTAAATTGAGTTTGTGTCTTTATATGCCCTGCTTGAGAACAGAACTCCCACTCACCTGATGAAAGAGCAGCGCTCTGAAAGCTAGTGACTTGTGCTACCAAATAAACCTGTTGGATTTCAACCTGTGTTGTGAGACTTCTGACTGTGTTTACCCCAGTCCAACACCGGATCTCCAGTCATCATTCTAGGAACCTTCACCAAATTCTTTACATCTATCAAGCCATCCACCTCAAATGCCCCCTCTGGTCATGATGCTTCTTCTCTGTGCTCTGTTTTGCCTCCACTCTCCCTGACAAATTTGGAAATACGAGATTGAACCTTGTTCTGATATGTCTACCCATTGAAAACTCAGCAGCTTTAACACTCTGTGGTGACATGAGATGTTGTTCTATAGGTGATTAGGAAATGAGTCAGCTTGGATTGCAGGGAGGCTGATCCCTGCTTCTTCTTGGCAGCTCTGAGTGTTTTGATGGCTCTCTCTTAGCCAGTCCATTTGAAGCAGGCTGATAGGGTACAGATCGAATATGCTGAACACCATTGGTTCTCCTAAAGCTTTGGAACTCTGTGCTGGTAAAGAGCAGTCCCATTATTCGATACTAGCACCTCAGGCAACCCACGAGTATCGAATTTCTCCACCGTTACCAATGAGGTCATAAACTTCATTTCATGTATGTCCAAGCATTAGGGCAGCTCAAAGAAACATAGAAGATAGGAGCAGGAGGGGGCTATTCACCCCTTCGAGCCTGCTCCACCGTTCATTATGATCATGGCTGATCATTCAATAGCCTAATCCTGCTTTCTCCCCATAACCTTTGATTTCATTTGCCCCAAGTGCTATATCCAGCCATCTCTGTGATACGTCCTGTGGGAATGAATTCCACAGGCTCACACTCTTTGGCTGAAGAAATGTCTCCTCACCTCCATCCTAAATGGTCTATCCCCAATCCTCAGACTGTGACCCCTGGTTCTGGACTCCCCCCACTATTGGGAACATCCTCCCTGCATCTACCCTGTCTTGTCCTGTTAGAATTTTATAAGTCTCCATGTATGGCAGTTAGCACTGCTACCTCACAGCACCAGGGAACTAGGTTCAATTCCAGCCTTTGATGACTATCTGTGTAGAGTTTGCACATTCTCCGGGTACTCTGGTTTCCTCCCTCACTCCAAATGATGTGAGGTTAGGTGGATTGAACATGCTAAATTGCTCTTTAGTGTCCCAAGATGGATAGGTTACAGGGATTTGTGGGGTAAACACATAGGATTAAGGGAATGGGGAGGCCTGGGTAAGATGCTGTATCGGAGACTTGGTGCAAATTTGACGAGCCAACTGATCTCCTTCTGCATGGGAGGGATTCTGTTATTCTGTGCTTTGTTGGAGAGAGTCAGGTCCAAGGTAAAAAGACTGGAAGAACTGGGTAATCATCCAAACTGTTTGCAGAATGGACAGCTCCCATAGTGTAAAAGTCCATATCTGCAGTGACTATGAATTAACAGTACATCAGGTAGATAAACTGGACGAGTACCCAATCCCAAAGGATTTATGTGTAGACTGGCTAAAGCACAATCATATACAAAATTAGATATGAGCCTTGCATATCAACAATTGTAGTTGGATGATGCTTCCAGAGGCTATATAAGGGATTACATCAGTGTACACACTTGCCTCATCAGCATGTGCCATATTTCAGAGAACCATGGGAAGTTTTTACAGGGCTTGTGGTGTGTTGTTATATATTTGGATGATATATTGATTATTGGTGCAATCGAGGAAGAATGCTTTGCTAAATTAATTAATTAGTTAATTATCACAGTATTTCCTTCCAAATCTGTCAATGTTTGGCTGCTTTACACGTGTTACTGAAGAAAAGCAGCGATGGTTCAGGCAGGAACCCACAGAAAAAAGCATTTAATAAGGCCGAGAAACTATTACTTTCATCTTGCCTAAAAGTACGTTTTGACCTGTCTGAGAAACTAGTGCTGAATTGTGATGCCTCCCCATACAGTGTTGGGGTAGTTTTATCTCACAGAATGGACGATGGGTCTGTGAGGCTTATTGCCTATGTGTCAAGAATCCTTTCAGAAGCAGAGAAGGGTTATTTGCAAATGGTAAGAGAAGAGCTGTCCATCGTGTGTAGAATGAGAGGACGTTTTACATTTGTGACTGTTTGGTGTTTTCAAAGAGGACAAGGCTATCCTGCCCATTGCATCAACCCAGATCAGCGCTGGCCACTGAGTTTATCAGCCTATGGATTCACATTTGAAGACTAACCAGGAGCACAAATAATCAATACTATGACAGCCTTTCGCTGTCAGAGAGTACACCCCACCCTGGAAGCACAAGAATTGTGATACAATGCATTTCCAAGACACCTTGACAGTGTCCAACATGGAGCCACTGTTATCAAAGATAAGACAACAAATATTGGCATGATGGTAAAATGAGATAATTTTCAAGGACATGAAAAGTCATACCAGAATAGGAAGGACAAGTTAAGTTGTGAGGTCAGCACCATCCTACGAGAACAAGAGTGGTTGTCCTCATGCCAAGAAGGGAATTGCTCCCTGCAGAGTTGCATAACATCCAGACATGTCAACGATGAAACTTCATATGGCTCCTGCTCTGCCCAAGACCGCAGGAAACTACACAAGGTCGTGAATATAGCCCAATCTATCACGCAAACCAGCTTCCTAGTCATTAACTCGGTCTACACTTCCCACTGCCTCAGCAAGACAGCCACCATAATTAAGGACCCCATGCACCCCGGACATTCTCTCTTCCACTTTCTTCCATCGGGAAAAAGATACAAAAGCCTGAGATCACGTACCAACCGACTCAAGAACAGCATCTTCCCTGTTGCTGTCAGACTGTTGAATGGACCTACCTCGCATTAAATTGATCTTTTTCTACACTCTAGCTTTGACTGTAACATTACACTCTGCACTTTCTCCTTTCCTTCTCTATGAACGGTATGCTTTGTCTGTATAGCGTGCAAGAAACAATACTTTTCACTGTATGTTAATACATGTGACAATAATAAATCAAATCAAATGGAGATGTTTGCCAGAAGCTCCTTGGTGGTCGGAACATCGATGGTGACATTGAGAGGTTAGTGAAGCGCTGCAAATGCTTGGGAATGACCAGGTCAACCATGGGTGTGAGTCCACCTAGATGATGTAGGACCATTTTGGGAATCATGTTTCTACTGTTGGTAGATACCCACTCCAAATGAATGGAGGTACTTGAAGTGAGATCCATAACCATACATGCTGCAATCAAGGAGCTTCGCCAGTGATTTGCATCCCTTGGAGTTATTGAAGTACTCATATCAGGTAACGGAAGGCTTTGTCAAACACCTAATTTCAAAGTTTTATATCTTTCAGTAAGATAAAGCAGATCAGAACTGCACTGTATCATTCCACATAGACTGGCTGAGCAGGCAGTCTTTCAAGGCCAGCCTAAAGAACCAATCAGTCACATCTTTGAATCAAAAATAGCTTGGTTCCTCTTAATATACAGGATTATCCCAGATTCAGCTATATCTCCAGAGAACTATTGATGGGTTAATGTCTAAGCCGAGTATTCCGAAATTCAGTGTAGAGGCAAGACCATGCAGCTAAAAGAGAACATTTGAAATGCAAAATGCAAAATCATTTGAAATAGATGACCCTGTTTATGCAAAACATTTCAGGAGCGGTCCAAGCTGTTTTCAAAGAATTGTTGTGGCCAAAACAGGACCAAAGTCTGACAAGTCTGATTTAGAGTGTACAAGGCAGGACTTTGAGGAAGCATGTGGACCATTTGCATGGATGTGAGTTGTCTTGAGCAATGTGCTATGTCCTGATTCCTTGATACAGTAAAAAGTCTGACAACACCAGGTTTTAGTCCAACCGATTTATTTGATAATATTCTCACAAGCTTTCGAGGTTACCCTCTTCGTCAGGTGAATGGAGAGTTCTGGCCTCAGACAGAGCATATAAAGCACAGACAGTTTACAGATTGCTGATTAGAATGCGAATCCTTACACCTAACCTGCTATTCAAGTCTTAAAGTGGCTGATAATGTGAGTGGAAGGAATGGTAGGAATGGTAGGAAGGACTATTACTTACGGGGCGAAAAACTGCAGCAGGCGACGGTGCAGAGGGACCTCGGGGTCCTTGTGCATGAGTCGCAAAAACCCAGCTTGCAGGTGCAGCAGGTGGTCAGGAAGGCGAATGGGATGCTGGCCTTCATAGCGAGGGGGATTGAATATAAAAGTAGGGAGGTCTTGCTGCAGCTGTATAGGGCATTGGTGAGGCCGCAGCTGGAGTACTGTGTGCAGTTTTGGGCGCCGCACCTGCGCAAGGATGTTTTGGCCCTGGAGGGAGTGCAGAGGAGGTTTACTCGGCTGATGCCGGAGTTGAGGGGATTGAGCTATGAGGAGAGGCTGAATAAACTAGGCTTGTACTCGTTAGAGTTTAGAAGAATGAGGGGAGATCTCATTGAGACGTATAAGATGATGAATGGGATGGATAGGATAGAGGTGGAGAGACTGTTCCCGCTCAAAAAAGACAGTAGGACTAGGGGGCACAGCCTCAAGATAAAGGGGGGGCGGTTTAGAACAGAGTTGAGGAGGAACTTCTTCACTCAAAGGGTGGTGAATCTCTGGAATTCTCTGCCCGTTGAAGTGGTGGAGGCTGCCTCGCTAAATATTTTTAAGAAACGGGTTGATGGGTTTTTGATAAGAGAAGGGATTAAGGGTTATGGGGAGAGGGCGGGAAGGTGGAGCTGAGTCACGACAGATCAGCCATGATCTTATTGAATGGCGGGGCAGGCTCGAAGGGCCAGATGGCCTACTCCTGCTCCTATTTCTTATGTTCTTATGTTCTTATGTTCTTAAGGAGCACTGATCACAGTTTAAAGAGATGTGTATTGTCTCCAGACAGTACAGTAAGTGAGGTTTTGCAAACCCAGGCAAGTCACGGGGGTTACAGATAGTGCGACATGAACCCAAGATCCCTGTTGAGACCGTCCCCCATATCCCTGAATCCCTTTAGCCCAAGAACTTGCTTAGGTCACTGTCTGTGTAGAGTTTGCACATTCTCCCCATGTCTGTGTGGGTTTAGGGGCATTCACCTACCCAAAAAAGATGTTTGGGTAGGTGGATTGGCCATGCTAAATTGCCCTTAGTTCCCTCTGACACTAGGGTAAATGCATGGGGTTATGGGGATAGGGCCTGGGTGGGATTGTGGTCAATGCCAACACGATGGTCCAAATGGCCTCCCCCTGCACTGTAGGATTCTATGATTCTATAACTATATCTAATTTCTTCTTGAAATCACACAACTTTTTGGCTTCAACTACTTTCTGTGGGAGTGAATTCCACACATTCACCACCCTCTGGCTAAAAAAACTTCCCCTCACCTCAGTTCTAAAAGGTTTACTATGACCCTAGTTCTGGACTCCCCCAGCATCGGGAACATTCTTCATGAATCTATCCTGTCTAACCCTGTTAGAATTTTATAAGTTTCTATCAGATCCTCCTCACCCTTCTAAACTCCAGTGAATATAATCCTAACTGATTTAGTCTTCCCTCATATGACAGACCTGCCATCCCAGGAATCAGCCTGGTAAACCTTCGCTGTGCTCCCTCTATAGCAAGGAACATCCTTCCTCAGATAAGAACATCAAACTATACATGATACTCCAGATGTGGCCTCACCAACGCCCAATACAATTGCAGCAAAACATCCCTATCCCTACACTCCAATCCTCTTGCTATCTTCGTTACTGCCTGCTGTACCTGCACGCCTACTTTCAGCGACTGATGTAAGGTCTCACTGAGTATCCACCTCTCTCAATTTACACCCATTCAAGTAATAATCTGTCTTCCTATTATCACTACCAAAGTGGATAACCTCACATTTATCCACATTATACTGCATTGCCTTGCAGATGCCTGCATGAAGGGGAAAAGGGCCTGGGTGGGATTGTGGTCGGTGCAGACTAGATGGGACAAATGGCCTCCTTCTGCACTGAGGGATCCTATGATTCTATGAAATATCACTACAATGTAGTGACCACACTATATCAGTCAGGAAGCCCAGTGGATTTTCTGATCCCCACCCCAATTAGAGGATGCAGAGGCCATTCATCTACACCTGCTAACTCGCTTCATACCCCAAGGATCAAACCCACAGCTTTCCTGATATGATTCAAAATAATGTGAAATTTATCCCTGAACAATTCAGAAATGGGGATCACCCTGACTGCTTAATCACTTGCATTTAACTCCTGCTCCAGTCTTTTGATTGCTACAGTTTTTTAAAAGCAGGATATGTAACAGCAAGTTTACACTGCAGTCAGTAGAAGGATCAATAGATTTGAAATATTACTTCTGTTTCTCTCTCTGCAGATGTTGCCTGATCTACTGAGTTTATATGTGGAACATTTTGTGTTTTTATTTCAGATTTACAGAATACGCACCCTTTGGCTTTTACTTTTGGCTACATTGCTACTTGGCTGATGCCAATCAATAAGGCCTATTCCTTCTGGTCTCACTTGTAGGCCAACCTCTGGCACAATTATTTTTTAATCATAGTCAATTCCACTCTTCCTATTGTCAAGTTGGCTGAGCACAAGGCTCTCCCCACTGCAGACAGTCGTAAGCGTTCATACACAAATTCACAAAGCACAAGGGATCAAAGAAATTAGAAGCACAAGTTTAATAAGCCATGTGGTGCAAACTTTCAGAAGGATGACTTCACTTGCCTGGACTTGAAGAGACAGTTATGTTCCACACTGACTTCACCTTACATTTACCAAGGTTATCACTCTATGGAACCAATGACTTGCTTTCTTGAATCTCTCCCTTTATCACCTCTGAGCTCTTCACTTAATTCTGATCTATTAAGCATTCCCAATCCTGTCCCTTTCTTGAATAACAACTTGCTGTGGGAACCCTGCTAATTCCCCTGACACTCATGTTAACTAGGCCAGTCAACCTAACCCGCACATGGTTAACTAGGCCAGTCAACCTAACCCGCACATGGTTAACTAGGCCAGTCAACCTAACCCGCACATCTTTGGCCAGTATTTCTTTGCTTTATTCCTGCTGGAACATTCACTGACTGTGTGTTCAGTTTCATATGGCTAATCTACTGAGATATGATTATGTGCACAGAGTTAAATATACTTCCAGGAAAAGAGGACTTAGAAAGGAAAAAAATCTAGACTCATCACATATTGGGGTGAGGTAGATGAACAAGAACAAAAAAAATATACTTCCAGGAAAAGAGGACTTAGAAAGGAAAAAAATCTAGACTCATCACATATTGGGGTGAAGTAGATGAACAAGAACAAAGAAAATTCCAGCACAGGAACAGGCCCTCCGGCCCCTCCGAGCCTGCACTGACCATGCTGCCCCTGACTGAACTAAAACTCCCTACCCTTTCGGGGACCCTATCCCTCTATTCCCATCCTATTCATGGATTTGTCCAGATGCCCCTTAAAACTCAATATGGTATCTGCTTCCACTCCCTCCTCTGGCAACGAGTTCCAGGCACCCACCACCCTCTGTGTAAAACAAAATGCAGATGGGTTGCATGTGAGTTGAAATGTATTGAGAACTGTCTTTATTTTTTGGTTATTTTATATTATTTGGCACGTTTTATGGCTCTACCCAGCCCTTGAAAGGTATGAATAGTTTCAGCAAGCTTCACAGGATATGGCATGTTGTATAGTCTGTACTTGCACTGTCTGTTAGAATTCTTGCTTCTTGTTCCATTTCCTGTGTGTGTGGTTTCAAGAAGCAGTATTTTTTTGATAAAAAAAAATGCCTTTTTAGGTCATCAGAGAATTGTTGCAACAATCAGATCTACCAAATATATTCTCATTTACATATTGCTTTTAATGCAACCTAGTATATTGCTAGGCAACTTGCATATCATGTAAGTGTAGATAGTCTGTATCATGTGAGACTGAGGCCTATTTGTTAAGAAAAAGTGCAACCTTGGTGCATTCATTGCTCAGAATTCACAATGTTAATGACTTAAGCCCATAACCCTTCCCTTGAATTAACTTACTGATACAATAAAGCATGAAGTTTTTATTTTTCCATTCAACTCGCTAAGGGATGTTGTAGTTGGGATAGCATTGTCCTCCACCACCCACAGGTACCCCATCTGAGGGAACATTTGCTGCGTACGATCGAAGATAGAGATTGTCAGAAAGCTGTTAGATTCTCAATCACACAGATATTTCAGCAAGACTCATTGAATTGCAAAGAATTTTTTCTCTTTCCTAGACCAGAGGTATTAAGCTCATGAAATCTCATAGAGGATTATAAAATTCTAATAGGACTAGACAGGGTAGATGCAGGGAGGATGTTCCCAGTGGTGGGGGAGTCCAGAACCAGGGGGTTATAGTCTGAGGATTGGGGGTAGACCATTTAGGACAGAGGTGAGGAGACATTTTTTCACCCAGAGAGTGGCGAGCCTGTGGAATTCACTCCCACAGGAAATAGTTGTTGCCGAAACATTGAATGTATTCAAGAGGCGGTTGGATAGAGCACTTGGGGTGAATGGGATCAAAGGTTATGGGGAGAAAGCAGGGTGAGGCTATTGAGTTGGATGATCAGCCATGATGGTGATGAATGGCGGAGCAGGCTCAATGGGCCGAATGGCCTCCTCCTGCTCCTATCTTCTATGTTTCTATGTAGCACAGGATGGGATATGCTAGATATGCTAACTCTGGATATGTTATAATTCACCAGGCAGCAGAGGGAAATGCCCACTGAGTTCGCCACTGGCAAGGCCCGGCTAACACTGGCCCATTGTTATTTCTTCAGCTTGTGACCTGATACAGGTAGCAGAAATTTAAACTTCGTACAAGCGTTATAAACCTGAACAATAAACCCATGCATCCACTAGTGAGTGCCATTAGGAATAACTTTAGTTTAATTATAGTTTATTTAGTAGTGTCACAAATAGGCTTACATTAACACTGCAATGAAGTTACTGTGAAAATCCCCTAGTTGCCACACTCTGTTCCCTGTTCGGGTACACTGACCATGATAGCACAGTGGGTTAGCACTGTGCCTCACAGCGCCAGAGACCCGGCTTCAATTCCTGGCTTGAGTCACTGTCTGTGAGGAGTTTGCACATTCTCCCGATGTCTGCTTGGGTCTCCTCCGGGTGCTCCGGTTTCCTCCCACAGTCTGAAAGACGTGCTGGTTAGGGTGCATTGACCTGAACAAGTGCTGGAGTGTAGTGACTCGGAATTTCACAGTAACTTCATTGCAGTGTTAATGTAAGCCTTATTTGTGACTAATAAATAAACTTTACTTAAAACTTTACTTTAAACTGAGGGAGAATTTAGCATGGCCAATACATCTAACCAATATGTCTTTCAGACTGTGGGAGGAAACCAGAGCACCTGGAGGAAACCCACACAGAGACGGGGAGAATGTGCAAACTCCGCACAGACAGTGCCGGGAGGTCAATCCATGTCCCTGACGCTGAGAAGCAGCAGTGTTAACTCACTGTGCCTCCATGCGATTACATGTGCGATATTGAGCACTCATTTTGAGCAACATTCAATGAAACTATTATTGCACTCTCTCTGCAGATTAAGCAGAGTTGAAAAAATTTGGCTGTGTTTGTGATGCCTGTTGCTAATGTGGTTACAAACTGCTACTCTGTGCAAAATGTTAGATTTGGAGTATGATGCGAATAGGTGGGTGTCAGTCAAAGACCAGATTTATAATAATATCCACCGGTTAACTAGCTTCTTGTTGGGATAGTCACAAGGACAATTCCTTGGTTTTATTGCATTTCATGTTATACAACATCAGAGAAGGCTTGAACAGTCTGTCAGTGCAGGCAGCCGTTACATGGTTTGGTACATCTTAGTTAACCACTTCTTGTGCAATTTAGTTTTGCTGCTGTGTACAGGAAGTTGAGCTACTGTTTGAGATTATGGTGTAGGAGCACATTCCTGTTTGCAATCTGGATTAAGGGGGTTTGTGAAATAGCCCAGTAGAAAATTAACTGATACACTTTGCGAGGTAAGCTTGCACTGACAGTGAAAATCTAGTTTAACAGGTTTGTGGGAGTAAAAACCACAGCGTGAAAAGCCATACTGTAGACCCGCAGCTGAGGGGGACATTGTCAGTTTCTGCTCAGTGCTGCATGAATGCATTGCAAGGCCTGGTGTGGCAGAGATATGTACAGTGCAGAGCTTTGAATTCAGTGGCCTGGGTGCTAAGTAACAGCTTAGCTCAAATTCACACAATTTGGGAGAATGTATTTGCCTTGCAAACTCTTGAGTTAGAGATCTATGATTCATACTGCTGACCATTGTCCTATGACCCTAGGGAAGGTTGTGAGTTCCCCACAGTCAGAAAGAGCGTGTAGACACTCACCCAATCTTGGCTCATGACAAGAAGGGACATGGAGAAAATTGTATTTGGGGAGAGGGGATCAGAAAAAAGGCTTATGCAAATTTTGCTACCTCAGTTACGATGCTTCGTGGTAATTTAAGAACATAAGAGATAGGAGCAGGAGTAGGACATCTAGCCCCTCGAGCCTGCCTGCCATTCAATAAGGTCATGGCTGATCTGAAGTGGCTCGGTTCCACTTTCCCGCCCTCTCCCCATAACCCTTAATCCCCTTACCTACCAAAAACCTATCTATCCGCGTCTTAAATATATCCAGCGAGGTAGCCTCCACCACTTCAACGGGCAGAGAATTCCAGAGATTCACCACCCTTTGAGTGAAGAAGTTTCTCCTCAACTCCGTTCTAAACCGCCCCCCCCCCCCCCCCCCCCCCTTATCATGAGGCTGTGCCCTCTAGTCCTGCTGTCCTTTCTGACTGGGAAGAACCTCTCCACCTCTACCCTATCCATCCCTTTCATTATCTTATACGTCTCAATAAGATCCCCCCTCATCCTTCTAAACTCCAATGAGTACAAGCTTCTCTTCATAATTCAACCCCCTCAACTCCGGTATCAGCCTAGTGAACCTCCACTGCACTCCCTGCAAGGCCAAAATATCCTTGCGCAAGTGCGGCGACCAAAACTGCACACAGTACTCCAGCTGCGGCCTCACCAATGCCCTGTACAGTTGCAGCAAGACCTCCCTACTTTTATATTCAATCCCCTTCGCTATGAAGGCCAGCATCCCATTTGCCTTCCTGACCACTTGCTGCACCTGCAAGCTGGGTTTTTGCGACTCATGCACAAGGACCCCGAGGTCCCTCTGCACCGTAGCCTGCTGCAGTTTTTCGCCCTTTCACCCGGTTAATTTGGGTGAAGCATTTTTGAAACACATCTGTATGATGAGGCTAACTCACTTAGTAAGATCATGACTGACTCCAGTTTTCTTCTCAGTCCCCAATAGCTGAAGGGAAGAATTGGCAGGGCTATGAGGAAATGTTACTGAGAGTCAGCACAGACTCAATGGCCAAATCATAGAATCTACAGTGCAGAAGGAGGCTGTTCGGGCAATCGAGGCACCAACCACAATCCTACCCAGGTCCTATCCCCATAACCCATGTTGTTACCCTGCTTGTCCCCCTGACACTATGAGGCAATTTAGCCTGGCCAATCCACCTAACCCGTACATCGTTAGAGTGTGGGAGGAAACCCATGCAGACACAGGGAGAACGTGTAGACTCCGCATAGACAGGAATCAAACCCAAGTCTATGACACTGTGAGGCAGCAGTGCTAACCACTGCCACCATACCACCCCAAATGGCCTCCTTCTGTGGTGTAACTATTCTACGATTCCATTATATATCCTTCAATGCCCTTAGATTCTTCTCCCGGGGAAAATAACATTTCAGCATCTACCCTGTTCTGGCACTATCCAAATTCTAGTCGAGGTCCAAAGTATGCAACCTCTTATCTAGACCCTCTCAAGCCAAGGATCAATTTATTGAACGTTTGCTGGACTGTCTCCAAGGCAAGTATATCCTTCATTTGATAAGGAGACCAGAATAGTCCACCAGTTATCATCTCACTAAATATGTAAAACGACAGTGGTGAGCTGCTCATAAAGGATTTAATAAAGCCAATTTATACCTCAAAAGGAAAAGAAAAGAATTATCATGATGACTTAGCAGAAAACAACAGACAGAAGATGAGAAATTTCTTTACACAGATGTGATCTGGAATTCGCTGCCTGAAAGTAGCTTCAACGGTTATTTTCAAAAGAAAGTTGGTTAAATACGTGAAAGAAGATCACTTTTGTAAAACGGAGGGAAATGGCAGCTAGCCAGGTTCTAACCAGATTAGTATGTCAAAGACCACAGTGGGCTGAATAGCCTCTTGTACTGTATTATTCTATCATCCCCTTACATGGAGCTGCAATTGCACCACTAACAGTCCTCAAAGTATCAGTTCAAAGTCATTTCTACCCAGTATTTAGTTTAAAACACTTTTTAGTTTTGACCGAACCATGACCACTTCCATCTAAAGGACAAGGGCAGCAGATACCTGGGTACAACACCCACTGTGAGTTCCCCTCCCCTTCTGTCCTGACATGGAAATATATCACCATTCCCTTTGCGGTCACTGGGTCAAAATCCTGGAATTCCCTTCCTAACAGCATTGTGGATCAACCACAGCACGTGGACTGCAGCAGTTCAAGAAGGCAGCTCACCACCACCTTCTCAAGGGCAACTAGGGATGGGCAATAAATGCTGGCCAGCCAGCAATGCTCATGTCCCACAAATAAATTTTTTAAAAATATACATTTAAACAGTAAGTGCTGCTAATTTCATCCAGGCAATCAGCAAGCGACTTGCTTAGCTTTGTGTACATGAAAGAAAGCTGAATGAACATTTTAAAGGATTAACTATCATTCCTGGTGACTATCACTGCTTCGTGCTGTCAGGCTGAGAAACTCTCTCAAACCACTTCCTCTAATGAGCTGCTCGCCACTCACAATAAAAGAAGAACAAACCACATGTTTTTGAATTGGTTTTGTTAAATCACCCCACCCCACATGTATAAAAATTAACCTGATCTTTGGCACCAATCAGGCATTACCAAGGAGAGTATCAGTTTCAGCTTTGAGTATGCTCAGTGACTGAGCATCAATAGCTGTCTCAGCAACCACTTCTATTAATGTATGAAGCCCTTCACAAGACCGTTATAAACAATATTAGAGTAAGATGGCCAATAACTTTATGAAAGATATGCTAAGTGGCCTAAAGGAAGAGAGAGAGAGAGGTTTAGAGGGTGAAACCCATGTTTACAGCTTCCAGTGGGGAGGTAGTCAGAGAGGTTTAGAGGGTGAAACCCATGCTTAGAGCTTCCAGTAGGGAGGTAGAGAGGTTTAGAGAGTGAAACCCATGAGTAGAGCTTCCAGTGGGGGAGGTAGTCAGAGAAGTTTAGAGGGTGAAACCCATACTTAGAGCTTCCAGTGGGGGAGGTAATCAGAGAAGTTTAGAGAGTGAAACCCATGCTTAGAGCTTCCAGTGGGGAGGTAGTCAGAGAGGTTTAGAGGGTGAAACCCATGCTTAGAGCTTCCAGTAGGGAGGTAGAGAGGTTTAGAGGGTGAAACCCATGCTTAGAGCTTCCAGTGGGGGAGGTAGTCAGAGAGGTTTAGAGAGTGAAACCCATGCTTAGAGCTTCCAGTAGGGAGGTAGTCAGAGAGGTTTAGAGGGTGAAACCCATGCTTAGAGCTTCCAGTAGGGAGGTAGTCAGAGAGGTTTAGAGAGTGAAACCCATGCTTAGAGCTTCCAGTAGGGAGGTAGAGAGGTTTAGAGAGTGAAACCCATGCTTAGAGCTTCCAGTAGGGAGGTAGAGAGGTTTAGAGAGTGAACCCCATGCTTAGAGCTTCCACTGGGGAGGTAGAGAAGTTTAGAGGATGAAACCCATGCTTAGAGCTTCCAGTAGGGAGATAGTCAGAGAGGTTTAGAGGGTGAAACCCATACTTAGAGCTTCCAGTGGGGGAGGTAGAGAGGTTTAGAGAGTGAAACCCATGCTTAGAGCTTCCAGTGGGGAGGTAGTCAGAGAGGTTTAGAGGGTGAAACCCTTACTTAGAGCTTCCAGTGGGGGAGGTAGTCAGAGAGGTTTAGAGGGTGAAACCCATGAGTAGAGCTTCCAGTAGGGAGGTAGTCAGAGAGGTTTAGAGAGTGAAACCCATGAGTAGAGCTTCCAGTAGGGAGGTAGAGAGGTTTAGAGGATGAAACCCATGCTTAGAGCTTCCAGTGAGGAAGTAGTCAGAGAGATTTAGAGAGTGAAATCCATGAGTAGAACTTCCAGTGGTGGAGTAAATGAAATCAGAGATGTTCAGGAGAGCAGAATGAGATGAGCGCAGGAGAAGAGATTAGAGATAAGCAGATGAAAGGCCGTTGAGGGATTGAAAACAGGTGAGAATTTTAAAATGAAGAGTTGCTTGCTTAGGAGGCAATGCAGGTCAGCATTAAAATCCTGGAACTCCCTCCCTAACAGCATTGTGGGTGTATCTACACCACATGGACTGCAGCAGTTTAAGAAGGGCAGCTCACTACCACTTTCTTAGGGGCAGTTAGAAAGGAGCAATAAAAATACTGGCCTAGCCAGCAACACCCACATCCTGTGAAAGAATATGTAAAAGCACAGATGTTATAGGCAGTGCTCTCCACAACGTTTTTGAATTTGATTTTTGTTACAGTGCTTAGACGATTTGTTTGAGTGCACAGACTCTTGATGTGTGTGGTCTAGGAGGGGACTTCCAGTTTGTTGCACAGTCCTCAGCTTAGAGAGAACTTTGGTGGTAAGGGTTCCTTAGGAAACCAGGTGGTGAAAGGTAGAATTGGAGCCTATCTTAATGTACTGTTGGAAGTATTTGTTTACAAAGGGCAGCATTAGGTGCTGCAGGAGGGGCGGGAATCATGGTGTGTGGTGGCACTTAATTTGGCCAGAGGCAAAAAATTGTTTCCTACTGGTGGGATCAGCTGTGGAAATTTTGTTCTTCTGACTTGCAATGCAGGTTAAAAACAGGTCAAGCTTCCAGACTTAGAAAGGATAGCAGGACTAGAGGGCACAGCCCCAAGATTGGGGGGGGGGCAGTTTAGATCAGAGTTGAGGAGGAACTTCTTCACTCAAAGGGTGGTGAATCTCTGGAATTCTCTGCCCATTGAAGTGGTGGAGGCTGCCTCACTAAATATATTTAAGACACGGGTAGATAGGTTTCTGATAGACAAGGGAATTAAGGGATATGGGGAGAAAGCGGGAAAGTGAAACTGATCCACTTCAGATCAGCCATGATCTTATTGAATGGCGGGGAAGGCTCGAAGGGCTCGATGGCCGACTCCTGCTCCAAGCATTGTCGGGAACCCCATTTGCATTTATAAACATATCACAACTGTTTATTAGAAGTCCACCACTCAGGAATTCCACTTCCAAATTAAATTTCCTGCCAGCAGGTATTCAGAATTTGAGTTTTTTTTGATATGGTTTTACAACTGGACATAAGCTTCACTTCATCCGTAACTTTGAAGTCTGTAGATATCGCTTTGACCTTTCCATTGCATGTTGACAGTCTCTTTCAGACCTGTTTCTGGTAGCACAGACTGCAGGGGGAATGGGCATGGGAGGCAAGATAGGCAGAGATGGGTGGATGGAGGCAGGACAAGGGGGTGTGGGCTGAAGCACCAGAGAGGAACGGTGGGAGATTTTTGGGGGTACGTTAGACTGCACTATATTCCACGCACGTCTTGCTCCCAGCCTTGGGTAGGGAAAGGTCTCGCTGCAGAAATATGTCAAAAGGACATAGTGTATGATTTACTGCATTTGGATGTGGTGGTTGGAAGGATAGTTCTGGGATACAGAGGGCAAAGTCACAGTTAGGGGAGGCATTTGGATCTGGTGTGATGCAACCTGATGGGGTGAACAGGGTGGGTGCTGGATGTTCTCTTTGGGGTGTCTCTGAATGTGAGGCTGAACTAACCTCGAGAACAGTAAGGGTGAAGTTCATGAGGGACATGGAAAGTAAGGAATATCGATATTGATAATAATGGAGTCAGGGTAATGGGATGAGTCTGAGAAGGACTTGGTGGGTAGATTCTGAAAGCACTCACAAGTGAGAATAATCTTCAACATATGAGAGTAATGGCAGTTTAAAACCCACAGAGAAAAGCGAAATGGGAGGGATCTCAGAGTGATTGGGAGGTTTTAACTCCTGTGGGTTATGTGAAGCTGATGCCATGGAGAGCCAGCTCAGGTGGGAACTGGAATGCTAGCCTTTTATTATGAGAGGAATTGAACAGAAAAGTAAGAATGTTATACTTCAATTATACAGGGCATTGGTGAGACCACATCTCAGATACTGTGTGCAAGTGTTGATCTCCATATTCAATGAAGGATATGATCGCAGTGAAGGCTGTTCAAAGGTTAACTGGATTGATACCCAGAATGAGCAGGTTGTCTTGTGAGAAAAGGTTGGACAGAGTTGGGCTTGTTTCCACTGGCGTTTGGAAGAGTGAAGGGTAACTGAAGTATAAAAGATTCTGAATGGTCTTGACAAGGTGGACATGGAAAGGAGGTTTTGTCTTGTGGGTGAGGCCAGAACTGGACAGCACTGTTTTAAAATTTGAGACAAAGATGAGAAATCCTTCTTCTCTGAAGTTTGGGAGATTTCTAGCTCTGTCTCAGAAGGTGGTGGAGGCAGGGTCATTGAATATTTTTAAAATGGAGGTAGAAAGATTCTGTTTTTAGGTAAGAGATTCAAAGGTTGTGGAGAGAGATGGGAATGCAGTGTTGAAACAAACAGGCCAGCCATGATCTTAGTGAATGATGGAGCAGGTTTGAGGAGCTGAAAGGTTGAGATTCAATTGATGTAACTTTACCCACTGACTAATAGGTCTTCTTCCTGCAAGAATTCATTCAGGCTTGGAGCTGGACTTGAACAGCTGTGATTTTCTGTTTTCTGCTGACAGAGAGGGAAAGAAGGGACAGGGAGATTGATCTAAAGGGACACGTTGCTGGATAAACCCTCCAAACCTCCATAACCCCTTCTGACTACCCAGGCACAGCACAGAAAGTCCATCATGCTGCTCTATCAGTGGTAATGGAAGCAAGCTGACGCAAGCCAGATGGATGGGTTTCACACACGGCTGTCATCACCTAGGTCAGTGTGCAGTGTCTCTATGTATTAAGTTGTGGAATGCTGATCTGTGGACTTCCAGGATGTCCTTTACCTGGGCTGAGGATGGCACATTTATACGCAGATCAGGTCACGGGCTTAGCAATGGCCTGCTTGAATGGAAATGAAGGGACACCTTCAATGAGAAGGACATAAAAATGTGAAGAAGGGCCCATTGCGGATTCGCACTGCACCAGGAGGAGCACCAGCCTAAGCACCAAGCTCCTATTTCTTATGTTCTTATTAAAGAGCGGGGTTTCTCAATATTTCCAAGGAGGAGACATGCAGTTACAAACATGGGTTTACTGCCTTCAGTGCCCATATGTGGAAATGATTTACAGGCAATACCAGACACTTTTGTTTGTCCAGGGATGTGGTAGTTCACATTTGCCAGCTTATCTGGGACAAGCTGCAGCCTTGGTGGACATCGGACTGGGCACCTGTACAAAACACATGGAGGTAAAGATGTCCACTGGGACTCACCAGGATGGGAAATTCCCCCGTGGATGTCAGAGCAGCCGAATTCTCAACAGATCCTCGGCACCGTCAACTGCACTCTTGTGACCTTGAGAGCTCCCTGGGAACAGCTTGTGAAATATTTCTATCATAAAGGATTTTACTTGTTAAACTAGTTTGTGATCACAGGAGGTAAATTCTATATATTTGGCTGGATAGTCATGACACTTCCAGTTTGAGACACTCCTGGATGCCATAGATTTTTGAGGGACCTCAGCAGGTACAGGACTGGTTCCTCTGGGGCAAGAGATACCCTCAGATAACATGGCTGATGATGCCAGCTCAGCATCCACAAAGTTCTACTGAGGAGATGTAGAGTATTGCACTAAACCCTGTGTTCACACCCCACTAGCAGTCAAGGCTCACATGCCTATCGTACTTCCCTCATTTAGCTTCGTGGTCACTGAAATTGACAAATCACCAAAAAAGGACATTCAAGTTTCTTTGTACAGTTAGGGAAGCTTCTTGCTTTCACTCATTATCAAGACAGTGTCCAGTTACACAATAAACTTTAGTACACATGTAGCTGTCCCCACAGTAAGTGTACCACAACAGCAGCAGGCGATGCAGTGGGCTCAATGAGCATATCAGCCAAGGCCTCAGAACAGTGAGCAGCGAGTGATCAGGCAGCAGGCTGACAATCAATGGTCACTGCTTAATCTGGTACATCCATTGCTCAGTTGATAATGTGGGAATAGTCAGTACAAGTTCCTGATCAAACTCTGATGGGGTCCACAATCTGGAGATTTAACTGGAACGTTTAAGCAAAAAATGAAGTCCATGAGACTGATAAATGATTAGATTCAAAGTCTATTTATAAATGTGTAGATTATGTACAAAACTACTCTACACCGTGCCTCCTGTCTGCATGCAGCACCTTTTTAACCTTTCATTGCTTGCTGCCATGTCCAGGTGCATTGCTGAGATCCACAGCAGACCTGGGGAGGACTGGCAGGGGTTGCAAGGCCCAAAGGCCCCCAGCCAGCCAGCAATCTTCTGCTCAACTGCAGCTGCACCCTCCAGGCCTGTGACTTGTTGAGGTGCTGAGGTCACAGGCGAAGGGGACCTGGAGCTCCAGGGCACCCAGTGTCTTGGGTTGATGTCCTCAGGCTGGCACCACTCCTCTCTTTAGATGCTTGATGGCACTCCATTGACTCATTGAGGAGGAGGCACAACTGGAGGGTGGCCGAGGAGCTCCAGCCCTCTCTCAGCCTCCACTGCTTCAAGTCCAAGCCCACACCCGGCTGCCATTCGACTGGATCTGGGTCTCTAAGGTGGGCTACCCTTTCCTGGAGAAAGCCCAGCCTTCACACGCCAGAGCTATGCCATCAAATAGAACTTGGGCCAGAATTCATCTGCTTTCAGTCCAGTCTGCAGACAGCCTCAGACAGTCTGCCAGTCTCTGCATCACCAACGAGTCTCTGAGGATCAGCTCCCGAGGCTTGATATCTGATTCAAGCTCCACAAAGGCAGGGTCTCCAGCAGTCTGCCAAATATCAGAGGTCTCGGCAGTCACTGAGTCTGCCCGCTGTGGACCTGTGTCTATGATGTGCTCACCAGATTGTGACACGTTCTACAACTAGCACCCACCAAGGTGGGTGTATCTGCAGTGGTGGAGGGTGCAGCCTGGGAGGATGCTGAGACTTCCTTCTCAGAGGTGACATGGGGGCATGTCCTTCAGGATTCCTTTCACACTTCTTGTTGCTACCTGGAATGGAGAAGATGTGGAGATTTCGGTGTTGGACTGGAGTGGGCACAGTAAGACTTCTCACAACACCAGGTTAAAGTCCAGCAGGTTTATTTGGAATCAGGAGGTTTCAGAACACTGTTCCTCATCAGGTGAGTCTCAGATGGGGATGGAGCAGTGCTCTGAAAGCATGTGATTCCAAATAAACTTAATGGACTTTAACCTGGTGCTGGAATGGAGTCATAGAGGTTTACATCATGGAAACAGGTCCTTTGGCCCCTTCTTTTAACCACTAAGCTAGTCCCAATTGCTTGCACTTGACCCATATCCCTCTATACCCATCTTACCTATGTAACTGTCTACACGCTTTGTAAAAGATAAAATTGTCCCCGCCTCGACTACTACCTCTGGCAGCTTGTTCCAGACACTCACCATCCTCTGTGTGAAAAAATTGCCCCTCTGGACCCTTTTGTATCTCTCCCCTCTCACCTTAAACCTCTGCCCTCTAGTTTTAGACTCCCCTACCTTTGGGAAAAGATATTGACTATCTCGCTGATCTGTGCCCCTCATTATTTTATAGACCTTTATAAGATCACCCCTCAGCCTCCTACACTCCAGAGAAAAAAGTCCCAGTCTATGCAGTCTCTCCTTATAACTCAATCCATCAAGTCCCGGTAGCATCCTAGTAAATCTTTTCTGCACTCTTTCTAGTTTAATAATATCCTTTTTATAATACGCTGACCAGAACTGTACACAGTATTCCAAGTGTGCAGAGAAAAAAGAGATACACTGATTGACAAGTCAGACTCATACAGTGACTGACTACATGCACCCTCAATGGGTTCCTGATGTTTGCCTCCCACACGTGCACAGTCACTCTTTGTGCCGGTAAGTTCAGCAGCCGACTATTAAGAGATGCTGAGTGGATGAATTTCTCTCATTTTTCCCTCTGCTCACACTTGTAATGGACTGCCTTATCCTTCAGAAAAACAGAACGACTGAGATGAGGCCTTTCAATGAATGAGTCGTTGAGAAGCAAGCTCGCCCATTACCACAGCTGAGACCTCCTGCATAAGTGAGGAAGAAACTTCTTGCCCTGGAACTGAAAGGAGATGCCGAGCTTAGCTTGGCTGCAGGATTCACTTCTGATGTTTCATCTGTATGTGACATCCCTGTGCAGTCTAACCCTTCGACTGCCAGTGCCAACATGAGAATGTGAATGGACAGCAGATCATTCATCCTCTACTGCAGTGCCAGCTGGTTCTTCCCTGGGCACTAACCACCCTGGCAAACTTCTCCCAGGATGTCACGGTCAGATTAGAGAGCCCCCTATTCCAGCCTGCAGAAGCAGTACCTCCCACCTTTCCTGAACTGCATTGGTGAGTCTCTCAAAGAGGTTTCGTTAAATCATGTGGTCACAGATTGCTTTCTTCTCCCAGACAATTTGATTGATGGGGAACCTGGATTTTGTGGTCTACATGTGAGTGATAACTGGCCAGGCACCCTTTAAATCTGACCCCTGACCTTTCTACCCCATGAGGTAATGGTGGTGACTTCCTGGACAACCCATCACGGGATACACCGTGCTCCACCTGGACGCAAAATTAATGAGGTGAACAGCAGAAAATTAAAGTTTATTTATTAGTGTCACAAGTAAGGCTTACATTAACACTGCAATGAAGTTACTGTGAAAATCTCCTAGTCGCCTATTCGGTACACTGAGGGAGCACCTAACCTGCATGTCTTCTGAACTGTGGGAGGAAACCGGAGCACCTGGAGGAAACCTACACGGACATGGGGAGAAATGCAGACTGCACACAGACCCAAGCTGGAATCAAACTCGGGTCCCTGGTTCTGTAAGGCAGCAGTGCTAACCACTGTGCCACCATGCAAACCCAGATTGTATGTGTTCATCCATCCCAGCACCCATTGGGAATTATCTGACTTCCCCACTCACCACCAAATGTAGACACAGTGGCTTCTGACTAGAGATACGCATTACAAACCTCTCGTAACCCTGCACTACAGTTTCAGCAAGAGAAGCAGTATTTACGGAGAGAGTTAATTTCAGACCAGTCTCTCTACACAGATTCTGCCTGACTTGTCCCTATTTTGATTTCACACAGTTTGAGTATATTCCCATTTATACCATTAGCAGTATTTATACCTACCTCAAGCACAAATGAATCTCTAGTTAACACCCACAGCCTAAACAATTGGGACTTGGTGTGAATAAGAGTGCGGCAGTTGTGTTTTGGATGACCACAGGTTTGGCAAGGATAGAATGTGAAAGGCCAGCCAGGAGTACATTGCAATAGCCAAGGTATAAACAGCGATGAATGACAATTCCAGCAAAAGATGAGGAGGCGGGGGGTTTAGGCATGGTTACAGCTTCAGAAACAAGTCACCTTACTGATGGCATAAACATATAGGCCAGAATTTTCCAGCCGTTTGCCCCCCGCCTCCACAAGCAAGGATGAAGAATTTGGCAATCAGCCAAATCTTCGTTCACTGCAACGGGACCCGAGAATCCTCCGGGTGTGAAATGGTTGGGAGATTATCTTTGGGTCAATGTGACACCAGTGTTGTGAAGTGTCTGGCTTAGGAGTGCAATCTGGAGTAGGGACCAGAGGCAATGACTTTGGTCTTCCCAATTGGAGGAAATTATTGCTCATCCAGTACTGGGCTTCAGACAAGCAGTCTGGTAACTTATCAGGCAGTAAAGGGGTGAAGAGAAGTGGTAATAAAGCTGTGTGTCTTCCGTGAGCATAACACTCTGCTTTCTGGTGATGCCACCAAGCAACAGCATGTAGGTAAGAAATAGAAGGTGGGTGAAGGATAGCTGGATGGGCGAACACCAGAGGTAAGTACAGGAATGCGCAATGATACCATTGCAAGTCTGTTTTGGATGACCACGGGTTTGGCGAGGATAGAATGTGAAAGGCCAGCCAGAAGTACGTTGGAATAGTCAAGGTATAAACAGCAATGAATGACAATTTCAGCAAAAAATGAGAAGGTGGGAGGGTTAAGGCATGGTTACAGTTTCAGAAACAAGTCACCTTACTGATGCACAAACATAGGGGCAATAATTTGATAGTCAGAATGCAATTCTCCCTGACTGAACAACAGTGAAGAGTTGTAGGAGGATGACTTTTACCCTTGTCAGGAGCTGCAGATGGGTCAAGAAAGGTGAGGGGGGATGGTTTTACAAGCCTTGAGAGTATAAGTTTCACTTAAAACTTTTAGCCAGTACAACCTTTCATTAAGGAAAATCAATTGAGGAATTGGTTTGAGAAGAGGATGCAATGTTACAATAAGTACAGCTTGAACCTTGAGAAGGGAGAATCCTGTGGTAAGTTGTCTAACATGGATATGTGTCTCTGAGCAGGTCTGCTCCTGAGGCTTGAGAACAAAGACGGACAATCCCTAGTCCAAGACAGATTGAAAAATGAAGTGCTAGAAATTACCAAATTCTCCAAATGTTGTAAAGGAAATTTCCAACGTTGATAGAAGAAAAATCTGTAGTAAATCTGTGATGAAGGGCTAAAATGTCATAGGAGACTATTTGAAAAATGAGAAAATGAATAAGGAATGTGAACTAACTTGCCCTCTAATTTATTTTTGGAGCACATGGACAATTTGTTTAAGTCATGGCCCCTTTAATTTTTTTTTGTGTGTGGCTGCATACCTGTATTAATTAAGTTAAACGCCCAGTGCGGCGGAGAGAGGAATGCCTACTCCCGGGCTCAGAAAAGTTGCCCTTTAATAGGTCCAGGAGGTGGGTGGTGGAGGGTGTGTCTGACCTGACTGCCCCTTCACCATAGCTGCACTCACTGGCGGGTATCCTTGGAGAGGGAGCATGCAGTGCCAGCCAGTGCAATTCAAGCTTTCCACAACTAGTGGGTCTCTGCGGGGGCCGGGCTACATCACCACACCCGGGAATGACAACTTAATGAGTAAAGTTTCCTTCTGATGTTTTATTTTTGTGGCAGTGCCACACCAGGGACTGTCACCCATATTTTTTGTTTAATTTATTCACTATTGTTAAAAGAGTATAATAATTTAAAGGTGCCAACCTTAGCATGGTAACTACTGGGCAGGGAGGCTTCTCTCCTTAGGAAATATTGATGTCAACTGGAGTTGCTTTTCGAACGTTACAGCAGTGACTAAACTTCAAAAATACTTCACTGACTGTAAAAGACTTTGACATACCCTGATCTCGCAAAATGCACCATAAAAATCCAAGTCTTTCTTTCACAAAAATGGAACATAGAATCATAGAATCCCTACAGAGTGGAAGGAGGCCATTCGACCCATCAAGTTTGTACCAACCCTCTGACAGAGTATCTTGTCCCAGACCCTATCCCTGTATTTACCCAGCTAATCCCCCTAACCTACACATTTTGGGACAGTAAGGAGCAATTTGGCATGGCCAATTCCCCCGAACCTACACATCTTTGGAGCAGTTCTCGATTGACTTGATAGGAACTGTTCTTTGGAGTAGTTGTGATGTAAATTATCAGATTAACATAGCCTTAATTTAGAGAGAGAAATTGAGTGCTGGGAAATGGATTTGAAGCATATTGCAACCATTGCTTTCTTTCTATTTCTGTAATTCTATCACTCATTATCCTCTTACCTATGTAGTTATGTTTTGTTGTAAAACAGGAGATGGATATGAAGTCTGTGCAATCTGTCTGGATGAGTATGAGGAGGGTGACAAACTGAGGATATTGCCCTGCTCGCACGGTAAGCTAATTCTGTTACTTGTGTAAGTTTATGGTACTGCAAGTCTAGGTTCTAGGGAACAGGCGCTGGTAATGAGCAAGAGGTTTTAAGAACATAAGAACATAAACATAAGAACATAAGAAATAGGAGCAGGAGTAGGCCATCTAGCCCTTCGAACCTGCCCCACCATTCAATAAGATCATGGCTGATCTGTCGTGGCTCAGTTCCACATTCCCGCCCTCTCCCCATAACCCTTAATCCCCTCTCTTATCAAAAACCCATCAACCCGCATCTTAAAAATATTTAGCGAGGCAGCCTCCACCACTTCAACGGGCAGAGAATTCCAGAGATTCACCACCCTTTGAGTGAAGAAGTTCCTCCTCAACTCCGTTCTAAACCGCCCCCCCTTTATCTTGAGGCTGTGCCCCCTAGTCCTACTGTCCTTTCTGAGCGGGAAGAGTCTCTCCACCTCTATCCTATCCATCCCATTCATCATCTTATACGTCTCAATGAGATCTCCCCTCATTCTTCTAAACTCTAACGAGTACAAGCCTAGTTTATTCAGCCTCTCCTCATAGCTCAACTCCAGTATCAGCCGAGTAAACCTCCTCTGCACTCCCTCCAAGGCCAAAATATCCTTGCGTAAGTGCGGCGACCAAAACTGCACTCCAGCTGCGGCCTCACCAATGCCCTATACAGCTGCAGCAAGACCTCCCTACTTTTATATTCAATCCCCCTCGCTATGAAGGCCAGCATCCCATTAGCATTCCTGACCCCTGCTGCACCTGCAAGCTGGGTTTTTGCGACTCATGCACAAGGACCCCGAGGTCCCTCTGCACCGTCGCCTGCTGCAGTTTTTCGCCCCGTAAGTAATAGTCCTTCCTACCATTATTCCTACCAAAGTGGACCACCTCGAACTTGCCAACATTAAATTCCATTTGCCTGTTCCTGGCCCATTCGCCCAGCCTATCTAGATCCTTCTGCAGACTCTCCACACCCTCCGCACAATTTGTCGTTCCACCAATCTTGGTGTCATCAGCAAATTTCGACACCATACACTCGGTTCCCTCCTCCAGATCATCTATATAAACGGTAAATAGCTGAGGCCCTAGCACCGACCCCTGGGGCACTCCACTAGTCACCAACCGCCAATCCGAATAGCACCCATTGACCCCCCACTCTCTGCTTCCTATTTGACAACCAATCCTCTATCCACGCTAACATCCTACCCCCAACTCCATGCCCCCTTACCTTCTGCAATAACCTCTTGTGAGGTACCTTGTCAAATGCCTTCTGAAAATCAAGAAAGACCACATCCACCGGCTCTCCTCTATCCATCACCCTAGACACATCCTCATAGAACTCCAATAAATTTGTCAGACACGACTTCCCCTTAACGAAACCGTGCTGCGTCTGCTCTATCAAGCAATTCCCATCAAGATGTCTCGCTATTTCTGCCTTGATGACGGATTCTAACATTTTACCTACAACAGACTTTAAACTAATCGGCCTATAATTCCCTGCCTTTTGCCTGGCACCCTTCTTAAACAACGGCGGTGCATTAGCCGTTTTCCAATCTTCTGGCACTTCCCCGGAATCCAGCGAGGTTTGGAAAATAACCACCAAGGCATCCACTATCACCTCCGCCATTTCTTTCAGAACCCTCGGATGCATTCCATCCGGTCCTGGGGACTTGTCCACAATCAGTCCCTCCAGTCTGTCAAGCACCGCCTCTCTAGTAACAATAATGTCATTGAGACCCTCCAGTCCTACCACCTTTCCATCGCTAACACCCGGCAAATTATTCACGACCTCCTCCGTGAAGACAGAAACAAAAAAGTTATTCAAGACCTCAGCCATTTCCCCATCCCCTACCACTAAGTCCCCCCTCTCATCCTCTAAGGGTCCAACGTTCACCCTAGCCAGCCTCTTCCTTTTTATATATTTATAAAAACTCTTGCTATCCTTTTTTATATTAAGTGCTAGCCCAGCTTCATAGTTTATCCTACCCTCCTTTATCAATTTCTTTGTCATTCTTTGTTGACATTTAAACCTCTCCCAATCCTCTTCTTGCCCACTACTCTTAGCTACTCAAAACGCATCCGCTTCTAATTTAACACTTTCCTTTACCTCCTTCGTTATCCACGGCTTATTACCTCTCCTCCTACGGTCCTTTTTAACCATTGGAATAAATTTCTGCTGAGCACCAAGAAAGATCTACTTAAAGATCCTCCACTGTTCCTCAGCAGACCTACCTTCCAACACGCTCCCCCAATCAACATTCGCCAATTCCTTTCTCATCCTACCGTACTCCCCTCTGTTCAAACAAAGGACGCGTGTCCGGGAACCCACTTTCTCCTTCTCCATCTGGACCAGAAACTCCACCATACAATGATCACTCTCCCCAAGAGGATCCTTCACCACAAGATCCCTAATTCTACCCGCCTCATTACATAACACCAGATCCAAGATAGCTCGCTCCCTCGTCGGCTCCAACACACACTGTTCCAGGAAACTATCCCGGCAGCATTCCAAGAACTTCTCCTCGAGCCCACCGCGTCCAACATGGGTCGACCAATCAATATGTAGATTGAAATCCCCCATAATTATCGCCATTCCATTCCTGCACGCCGCACTTATTTGCGTGTTAACAGCCCGCCCCACCTCCAGATCATTATTCGGAGGCCTGTAAACGACACCCACCAGCATCTTCCTCCCTTTGCTGTTCCTAATCTCCACCCACAACGATTCCACTTTCTGCTGTTTGGTTCCTATATCATCCCTTGCTACCACTCTGATGCTATCCTTAATCAGCAGAGCTACGCCCCCCCCTTTTTCCTCCCGCCTATCCTTCCTAAACACTTGATACCCCTGGACATTCAGCTCCCAGTCCCTGTCACCTTGCAGCCACGTCTCTGTAATGGCCACCAGATCATTTCCATTTGTGCTGATCTGTGCCACCAGCTCATCCACTTTATTCCGAATGCTTCGTGCATTCAGATAAAGCGCCTTCATCCCAGCCTTCACCTGGACCCTATTTGCCGTAACACCACCAACCATACTCACACCCCCTACTCTCTTTATTATTAGGACATCCTAATAATAAAGGGTACAGGTAAGGGAAAAGGCCTCTTCCCTTACCTGTACCCTCTCCTTTACTTTAGACCCCCCCCCCAAAAGCCCTGTCTACAGTCCTATTTACACGATTCGCCAGGACTCTGGTCCCAGCATGGTTCAGACCAACCCCATCCCGCCCGAACAGGTCCCACCTACCCCAATACAGGTGCCAATGCCCCATAAATTCAAACCCATTCCTCCCACCAATCCTGAGCCGCCCATTCACTTCCTTAATCTTATCAACCTTACGCCCGTCTGCACTCGGTTCAGGCAGTAGCCCAGAGATAACCACCTGTCCACATTGACAGTATGAGAATTCATGGGGTCTGAAGTCGAAGTTGGGGTCTCCCAGGATAATTTGCTTGTGATGGTGCTGCGCTGCCATCTCTGCTGTGTCTGTCCCTCTTACAGGACAGAACATACTAAGGATGGTGATGGGGGTAGTCTGGACCATTGACTGTAAGGTAGGATTCTGTGAGTACGACTGTCAGGTTATTGCTTGACCAGTCTGTGAGACAGCTATCCCAACTTTGGCACAAGTTCCCAGACGCCGGTGAGGAGAACTGTACAGGATTGACTGGGCAGGGCACCCATTTGCCATTTCAGATGCCTAGGTGACCTTTCCAATTTGCTTCTTTCCAATCTTTCTTGCAGCAGTCTGACACAAGTGAATGATTTGCTAGGCCATTTCCAAGAACTGTTAAGAGGCAACTAGACTTCTGCGAGTAGAAATCTCTGAGTGGAACTGACTAGTCCATACTGATTTAAAATGGAAACAGGGAAGGATAGTTGTATTACAGACAAAGGTTGAGATGAGGGGGGTTTTTTTTGTGTCCTGCCCTGAGGATATGAAAACATTGGAACAACTTCCCCAAATTTGTGAGCAAATTTGAAGTTTTGGTTAGTTAAAAAGCAGAGTTAAAATTTTGGAGTTCTGTAGTAGGATCATTCAGATGTGAAACATTCCTCTCAGATGCTGCCAGATCTGAGTTTATCAACATCTTCTGTTTCTATTTCAGGTTTCCAGCATCTGCAGTATTCTGTTTTTAATCACAGCCTTGCATTGTTGGGGAGAAAGAACTCTTCTGCCAATTATCCTATCCTACATTTAGCCTCAACTAGAGCACTGTGCACACTTAGAGTCATTATCCTTTAGGAAAGGATTCAGAAAGAAATCACAAGAATGGTTCTAGGATTCAGGGATAAAAACAAATTACTGCCGATGCTGGAATCTGAAACTAGAAGAGAAAATCCTGGAAAATTTCAGCAGCATATCTGTAAGGTGAGAAAAGAGCTGATGTTTCGAGTCCAGACGACCCTTTGTCAAAGTTGATTACGATTTCCTGCCTGAGAGAGATGGGGGGCAGATTCAATCATGGTTTTTACAAAGGATTCAGATAACCATCTGAAGGGAAGAATTTGCAGAGCTCTGGGGATAGAGGGAGCAGGCAGAAGAGCGGGCCTAGATATGTTGTGCTGACAGAGAGCCAGTATAAACATGATGGGTTGAATAACCTCCTGTTTGTAATCATTCTAAGATTCTCCAAATTGAAAGAAGTTTGCCTGTGTAACAGTGATGCACTACTATAGTCCAATGCACTGATAATACACCGTATAAATACAAACCTCTTAGCCTTGGGATGTAGTCGGAGATTCTGTCCTTTTAATTGTGTTCTTTTCTTGCCCCCCTCCCAATCACAGCGTACCATTGTAAGTGTGTGGACACCTGGCTAACACAGACTAAAAAAACCTGCCCAGTTTGCAAACAACGCGTTCTCCGTTCAGCCAGCGATTCCGAGTCAGGATCTGATTCAGAGAATCACCCAGAAGGTGAGGAGGAACAGTCGGAACGCACGCCACTTCTCAGAGCCTCTTCATCCTCTGCCACTGCCCACTCATTTGGTTCCATGGCTGATTCTCTCGGGCAGCGTGATGAGGAATCAAGTGAGGATGGTCTAACTGGTGCCCACATTGAGGGAGAGGAAATTTCAGATCGTAAGCAAGAGGATCAAAGCGACACTTCAAACAGTGCAGGATCTGGGTCTGAATCCAGCCTCAATCCTGGCAAACCTTTCCATGTGTAATTAGGAATCTTGGGCTTTATACTGATATTATCTGTAAAATCACAGCGTTTGACTCAAGCTCTACCAGAGCTTCATTTCGGATTTCTTTTATGGGGGAGGGCATTTAAAGTATATATTTTTAGTGTGGACGGGGAGATATCACGTTGGTAAGTAGCAGCTTTTGATTATTGTAAAATAGGCTGCATGTGGACATGTCATGCAGCACTAAGATAACACAAACATTCTCAACTTGGTGTGAGAATGGAAAGACGAGCAGCCCATGTGGTGAATATCTTATTAGTGTGAGGACACTTTTCTCTTCCTAGTTCTGCAGGAAGTGGATGAATTAAAAATCACAACTGCCAGGAGCCCTTGCTGTTTTCTATACTGGCATTAGTCAGAGTTATAGCATTCTTTCCCTGGCACTTCCTCTGTCTCTGTGCCCTTACCAAGATAAAGACCCCAGTACACTGTAAATGCTTCTTAAGTGTGTAGTAAATGAGTCCTTGATGCCTGGAATGTCAACATAGGAACAGCAGCAGGCTGTGTGAGGTCCCCACTCACCCTGGATTGCGAGGGGGTGGGGGGAAGGCCTGCCAATATTTTTGTGTAGTTAATCTGTCCCTTTTTACACTTCAATTTTTATCAGCCCTCTCACCAAATTATTGTTTTGTTTGCTCCAATTGTGCAATGACTTGAACAGACAGTAATAAATTGTGATCATGCTGGGGGAGAGATTTTACAGGGGGAAATGTGGCCAGCAGTGCACTGGATGTTTGGTGCCATCCCTTACATCCCCAGTGTTCTGCTTTATTAGTCGCTTGTAGCTACTTGGTGATTTCCTAAAATGTGTAGCATTTGCCAGTGATTGCTATTCCGAAATGGGGACCAATGGTTAGGAGCTGTAGGCTGCTGCCTGCTGATCTTTTACCCTGCCTGAATAAGTGTCTCAAATATATTACTAAGAGAAATCTCACTGTGTCCTCTCTTCAACATTTACACATCATTACACCCAGGTTATCTGGTGCTCAAGTTGAATATTTTGATGCCGAGGTCAGCCTGTTCTCCCATCGTACATTTCCACTCAGCCCCTCAAGCCTGCTCCATCACTCAGTAGGATCATGCCTGATCTGACTGTAACCAAACCATCACATTTCTTCCCAATAACCTTTCACCCCCTTGTTAATCAGGAATCTATCTAACTCTGCCTTAATAATATTCAAAGAACCTGCTTCCACTGTCTTTTCACAGAATCACATATTCTTACAGTGCAGAAGAGGCCCTTCGGCCCATCGAGTCTGTATCGATGCATGAAATGCCCTGACCTGCCCACCTAATCCCACTTGCCAGCACTTTCCCATAGGCTTGAATGTTTTGACGTGCCAAGTACTCACCCAGATACTTTATAAAGGAGTGAGGCATCCCACCTCCACCACCCTCCCAGGCAGCGCATTCCAGACCCTCACCACCCTCTGGGTAAAAACGTTTCTCCTCAAATCCCCCTAAACCTCCCACCCCTCACTTTTAACTTGTGTCCCCTCATAAACTGATCCTTCAACTAAGGGGAACAGCTGCTCCCTATCCTCCCTGTCCAGGCCCTTCATAATCCTGAACACCTCAATCAGGCCACTCCTCAGTCATCTCTGCTCCAACGAATACAACCCAAGCCTATCCAACCTCCCTTAAATGTTCCATCCCAGGCAGCATCCTGGTGAATCTTCTCTGCACCCCCTCCAGTGTGTTCATGTCCTTCCTACAATGTGGTGACCAGAACTGCACACGGTACTCCAGCTGTGACCTCAAAGTTCTATACAACTCCATCATGACCTCTCTGCTTTTGTAATCTATACCCTGATTGATAAAGGTGAGTGTTCCATATGCCTTTCCACCTTCAGAGACCGATGGACAATCATGCCCAGGTCACTTTGTTCTTTGGAACTTCCCAGTATCAGACCTTTCGTGGTATACTTCCTTGTCAAATTACTGCTCCCAAAGTGTATCACCTTACACTTGTCAGGGTTAAATTCCATCTGTCACTTATCTGCCCATCTGACCATCTCATCTATATCTTCCTGTAACCCAAGACACTCAACCTCACTGTTAACCACCTGGTCAATCTTTGTGTCATCGGCTTACTTTGAGGAAGAGAGTTGTAGAGACTCACCACCTTCTGAGAGAAACAACTTCTCATCTTTATTGTAAGTTAATAGCTCCTTGCTTTTCAACAGGAGGCCTAGTTCTGGATTCTGTCACAAGAAGAAACACCCTCTTCACATCCACCCTGTCAATACCCCTCAGGGTTGTAGGTTTTGATGGAGTCACCTCTTACTTTCTTAAACTCTAGTAGGTACAAACCTAACCTCCAAGCTTTCCTCATAAGACAACATGCACATCTTGGAATGAATCTATTAAATCTTCCCCAAACTGCATGTATTTCATGCATTTAAGTTTAGTTATTGTTACAAGTAGGCTTGTATTAACACTGCGATGAGGTTACTGTGAAAATCCCCTAGTCACCCACACTCTGGCACCTGTTCGGTTACACTGAGAGAATTTAGCACGGCCAGTGCATCTGACCAGCTGTGGGAGGAAACCCACACAGACACAGGGAGAACATGCAGACTCATTTATGTCCTCACATTGAACATTTACACACCATAGGACCATAGAAAAGTTACAGCACAGGAGTCCATTTGGCCCGGGAACCCAGGTGTGCTTTCTAACAGTCCTGCAGCTTTGAGCACTTAAGGTGCACCATCCAGGTTTAGGGTCTCTGCCTCCACCACAAACTTGGGCAGTGAATTCTAGGCACGCTTTGTGTAAAAGTTCTTCCTTGTGTCCCCTCTACACCTGCTGCCACTTAGCCTGAATCTGTGTCCCCTGGTTCTAAAATTCTCCACCAAAGGAAACCATTTTATCCTGTCTAATCTATTTCTTCCCATCATCATTCTGTACACCTCAATCAACTCAGCCTTCTTTGTTCCAAGGAAAGTAACCAGACGTATTAAATCTGTCATCATAACTACAGTTTTCTAGCCTGGCAGCATTCTTATAAACCTCTTCACACTATCCAGAGCAATTACCTGACGAAAGGTCATCCAGACTTGAAATGTTGGCTCTATTCTCTTCCCACAGCTGCTGTAAGATTATTGAGATTTTTCAGTATTTTCTGGTTTTGTTACTGCACACAATACTCCACTTGTGGCCTCACCATGTTTTTGAGTGGCTCACTGCCCTACAGCACCAGGGTTCCAGTTCAGTTCCTGGCTTGGGTCATGTCTGTATGGAGTTTGCACGTTCTCCCTGTGTCCAATTTCCTCCCACACTCCAAAGATGTGTAGGTTAGGTGGATTGACCATGCTAAATTTTCCCTCAGTGTATCTAAACAGGTGCCAGAGTGTGATACATTTTCACATTAACTTTGTACTTGGTACTTGTTTTTATTCTATTCATTTATGGGTGTGGGTGTCACTGTCTGGGCCAGCATTTATTGTCCATCCCTAGTTGCCCTTGGAGGGCAGGTGAGAGTCAACCACATTGCTGTGGCTCTGGAGTCACATGTAGGCCAGACCAAGTAAGGATAGCAGATTTCCTTCCCTAAAGGACATTAGTGATCCAGATGGGTTTTTCCAGCAATCGACAATGGTTTCATGATCATCAGTAGATTCTTAATTTCAATTATTTTTTATTGAATTCAAATTCCACCAGCTGCCATGGTGGGATTCGAACCCAGGTCCCTAGAACGTTAGCTGAGTTTCTGGATTAATAGTCTAGCGATAATACCATTGCCTCCCCTCACCAAGCTCTCTCACTTCATTTACCCCTCTTAGTATATTTCCCCTTACTGTGTATTGGCGATAACTGTTTGAACTCTTTATGACCTCATACTTCTCTGTGTTAAAATCCATGAATAGGATGGCAATAGTTGGACACGGTACCTGGAAGGGTAGGGGGTTTAGTTCAGTCCGGGGCAGCATGGTCGGTGCAGGCTTGGAGGGGCCGAAGGGCCTGTTCCTGGGCTGGAATTTTCTTTGTTCTTTTTGCTACTTTATCAACTCATTGGGATTGTTTTGGCGATCATTGCTATCCTCTACACTATCCATTACTCTGACAATTTTGTGTTGTCTGCAAATTTTCTAACCTTATTTTAACGTTCATGTGCAAATTGTTAATATATAACACAAATGGTAAGGTTCCTAACACCAAACCCTGTGGAACACCACTAGAAACTATCTATTCACAAGAACATCCACAGACCATCACCCTTTGTTCCCTAAGCATCCAACTTTGGACATTTATACACCCAGGTTCTCTGCACCATACTAACTCTGCCTTCCTCACATACTCCATCTCTCCCTACCACCCTCCCTGTCACACGCTCATTCCCTCTCCCCTTCACTTCATCACCCTCTCTCACTCCTCTCCTTCAATCACACACTCCCTCCACACTCACTCCCTCACACACACTCCGTCTCCCTGTCTCCCACAAACTCTCTCCCTCCCACACTTTCTCCCTCCTTCACACACACACACACACACTCCCTCCATCACACACTTACTCCCTCCATCACACACTCACTCCCTTTGTCACACACACTCTCTCTTGCTCCCAGTCACCCCGAGGGCCTTGTGACCCGGACTCTCACTGAGGGCCTTGTGTCCCGGACTCTCACTGAGGGCCTTGTGACCCGGAGTCTCACCGAGGGCCTTGTGTCCCGGACTCTCACCGAGGGCCTTGTGACCCGGACTCTCACCGAGGGCCTTGTGTCCCGGACTCTCACCGAGGGCCTTGTGTCCCGGACTCTCACCGAGGGCCTTGTGTCCCGGACTCTCACCGAGGGCCTTGTGTCCCGGACTCTCACCGAGGGCCTTGTGTCCCGGACTCTCACCGAGGGCCTTGTGACCCGGACTCTCACCGAGGGCCTTGTGACCCGGACTCTCACTGAGGGCCTTGTGACCCGGACTCTCACCGAGGGCCTTGTGTCCCGGACTCTCACCGAGGGCCTTGTGACCCGGACTCTCACCGAGGGCCTTGTGTCCCGGACTCTCACCGAGGGCCTTGTGACCCGGAGTCTCACCGAGGGCCTTGTGTCCCGGACTCTCACCGAGGGCCTTGTGACCCGGACTCTCACCGAGGGCCTTGTGACCCGGACTCTCACCGAGGGCCTTGTGACCCGGACTCTCACCGAGGGCCTTGTGTCCCGGACTCTCACCGAGGGCCTTGTGACCCGGACTCTCACCGAGGGCCTTGTGTCCCGGACTCTCACCGAGGGCCTTGTGACCCGGACTCTCACCGAGGGCCTTGTGACCCGGACTCTCACCGAGGGCCTTGTGACCCGGACTCTCACCGAGGGCCTTGTGACCCGGAGTCTCACCGAGGGCCTTGTGTCCCGGACTCTCACCGAGGGCCTTGTGTCCCGGACTCTCACCGGGGGCCTTGTGTCCCGGACTCTCACCGAGGGCCTTGTGACCCGGAGTCTCACCGAGGGCCTTGTGACCCGGACTCTCACCGAGGGCCTTGTGACCCGGACTCTCACCGAGGGCCTTGTGACCCGGACTCTCACCGAGGGCCTTGTGACCCGGACTCTCACCGAGGGCCTTGTGTCCCGGACTCTCACCGAGGGCCTTGTGACCCGGACTCTCACCGAGGGCCTTGTGACCCGGACTCTCACTGAGGGCCTTGTGTCCCGGACTCTCACCGAGGGCCTTGTGACCCGGACTCTCACCGAGGGCCTTGTGACCCGGACTCTCACCGAGGGCCTTGTGTCCCGGACTCTCACCGAGGGCCTTGTGACCCGGACTCTCACTGAGGGCCTTGTGACCCGGACTCTCACCGAGGGCCTTGTGTCCCGGACTCTCACTGAGGGCCTTGTGACCCGGACTCTCACCGAGGGCCTTGTGTCCCGGACTCTCACTGAGGGCCTTGTGACCCGGAGTCTCACCGAGGGCCTTGTGTCCCGGACTCTCACCGAGGGCCTTGTGTCCCGGAGTCTCACCGAGGGCCTTGTGTCCCGGACTCTCACCGAGGGCCTTGTGACCCGGAGTCTCACCGGGGGCCTTGTGTCCCGGACTCTCACCGGGGGCCTTGTGACCCGGACTCTCACCGAGGGCCTTGTGTCCCGGACTCTCACCGAGGGCCTTGTGACCCGGACTCTCACCGAGGGCCTTGTGACCCGGACTCTCACCGAGGGCCTTGTGTCCCGGACTCTCACCGAGGGCCTTGTGTCCTGGACTCTCACCGAGGGCCTTGTGACCCGGACTCTCACCGAGGGCCTTGTGACCCGGACTCTCACCGAGGGCCTTGTGACCCGGACTCTCACCGAGGGCCTTGTGTCCCGGACTCTCACCGGGGGCCTTGTGTCCCGGACTCTCACCGAGGGCCTTGTGACCCGGAGTCTCACCGAGGGCCTTGTGACCCGGACTCTCACCGAGGGCCTTGTGACCCGGACTCTCACCGAGGGCCTTGTGTCCCGGACTCTCACCGAGGGCCTTATGTCCCGGACTCTCACTGAGGGCCTTGTGACCCGGACTCTCACCGAGGGCCTTGTGTCCCGGACTCTCACCGAGGGCCTTGTGACCCGGACTCTCACCGAGGGCCTTGTGTCCCGGACTCTCACTGAGGGCCTTGTGTCCCGGACTCTCACCGAGGGCCTTGTGACCCGGACTCTCACCGAGGGCCTTGTGTCCCGGACTCTCACCGAGGGCCTTGTGTCCCGGACTCTCACCGAGGGCCTTGTGACCCGGAGTCTCACCGAGGGCCTTGTGTCCCGGACTCTCACCGAGGGCCTTGTGACCCGGACTCTCACCGAGGGCCTTGTGACCCGGAGTCTCACCGAGGGCCTTGTGTCCCGGACTCTCACCGAGGGCCTTGTGTCCCGGACTCTCACCGGGGGCCTTGTGTCCCGGACTCTCACCGAGGGCCTTGTGACCCGGAGTCTCACCGAGGGCCTTGTGACCCGGACTCTCACCGAGGGCCTTGTGACCCGGACTCTCACCGAGGGCCTTGTGACCCGGACTCTCACCGAGGGCCTTGTGACCCGGACTCTCACCGAGGGCCTTGTGTCCCGGACTCTCACCGAGGGCCTTGTGACCCGGACTCTCACCGAGGGCCTTGTGACCCGGACTCTCACTGAGGGCCTTGTGTCCCGGACTCTCACCGAGGGCCTTGTGACCCGGACTCTCACCGAGGGCCTTGTGACCCGGACTCTCACCGAGGGCCTTGTGTCCCGGACTCTCACCGAGGGCCTTGTGACCCGGACTCTCACTGAGGGCCTTGTGACCCGGACTCTCACCGAGGGCCTTGTGTCCCGGACTCTCACTGAGGGCCTTGTGACCCGGACTCTCACCGAGGGCCTTGTGTCCCGGACTCTCACTGAGGGCCTTGTGACCCGGAGTCTCACCGAGGGCCTTGTGTCCCGGACTCTCACCGAGGGCCTTGTGACCCGGAGTCTCACCGAGGGCCTTGTGTCCCGGACTCTCACCGGGGGCCTTGTGACCCGGACTCTCACCGAGGGCCTTGTGTCCCGGACTCTCACCGAGGGCCTTGTGACCCGGACTCTCACCGAGGGCCTTGTGACCCGGACTCTCACCGAGGGCCTTGTGTCCCGGACTCTCACCGAGGGCCTTGTGACCCGGACTCTCACCGAGGGCCTTGTGACACGGACTCTCACCGAGGGCCTTGTGACCCGGACTCTCACCGAGGGCCTTGTGTCCCGGACTCTCACCGGGGGCCTTGTGTCCCGGACTCTCACCGAGGGCCTTGTGACCCGGAGTCTCACCGAGGGCCTTGTGACCCGGACTCTCACCGAGGGCCTTGTGACCCGGACTCTCACCGAGGGCCTTGTGTCCCGGACTCTCACTGAGGGCCTTGTGACCCGGACTCTCACCGAGGGCCTTGTGTCCCGGACTCTCACCGAGGGCCTTGTGACCCGGACTCTCACCGAGGGCCTTGTGACCCGGACTCTCACCGAGGGCCTTGTGTCCCGGACTCTCACCGAGGGCCTTGTGACCCGGACTCTCACCGAGGGCCTTGTGACCCAGAGTCTCACCGAGGGCCTTGTGTCCCGGACTCTCACCGAGGGCCTTGTGACCCAGAGTCTCACCGAGGGCCTTGTGACCCGGACTCTCACCGAGGGCCTTGTGTCCCGGAGTCTCACCGAGGGCCTTGTGACCCGGAGTCTCACCGAGGGCCTTGTGTCCCGGACTCTCACCGAGGGCCTTGTGACCCGGAGTCTCACCGAGGGCCTTGTGACCCGGACTCTCACCGAGGGCCTTGTGTCCCGGAGTCTCACCGAGGGCCTTGTGACCCGGACTCTCACCGAGGGCCTTGTGACCCGGAGTCTCACCGAGGGCCTTGTGACCCGGACTCTCACCGAGGGCCTTGTGACCCGGACTCTCACCGAGGGCCTTGTGACCCGGACTCTCACCGAGGGCCTTGTGACCCGGACTCTCACCGAGGGCCTTGTGTCCCGGACTCTCACCGAGGGCCTTGTGACCCGGACTCTCACCGAGGGCCTTGTGACCCGGACTCTCACCGAGGGCCTTGTGACCCGGACTCTCACCGAGGGCCTTGTGACCCGGACTCTCACCGAGGGCCTTGTGTCCCGGACTCTCACCGAGGGCCTTGTGACCCGGACTCTCACCGAGGGCCTTGTGTCCCGGACTCTCACCGAGGGCCTTGTGTCCCGGACTCTCACCGAGGGCCTTGTGTCCCGGACTCTCACCGAGGGCCTTGTGACCCGGACTCTCACCGAGGGCCTTGTGTCCCGGACTCTCACCGAGGGCCTTGTGACCCGGACTCTCACCGAGGGCCTTGTGACCCGGACTCTCACCGAGGGCCTTGTGACCCGGACTCTCACCGAGGGCCTTGTGACCCGGACTCTCACCGAGGGACTCTCACCGAGGGCCTTGTGTCCCGGACTCTCACCGAGGGCCTTGTGACCCGGACTCTCACCGAGGGCCTTGTGACCCGGACTCTCACCGAGGGCCTTGTGTCCCGGACTCTCACCGAGGGCCTTGTGTCCCGGACTCTCACCGAGGGCCTTGTGACCCGGACTCTCACTGAGGGCCTTGTGACCCAGAGTCACGTGGATGTGAGGCCTGGGTTGGGGATTGGATAACTGGTGATGGCTGAACCTGATGCAAGCTTGAAGGGTCAGCCAGGCTGTAGGGAGCCACTGCACAGCAAACAGAGCTGTTCAGAATCAGATAGGGTAGCTGACCCCTTTCTCTATGGATGTTAGGCAATGTCACCCATCGCTCTGGTTCTCAGCCTGAGGGTGCCTGCACTCCATAGGGCTTGGCGAGTGGGCAGGGAACTTCTGGCTGAGAATAACATGGGAAAGATGGGTATAGAGAGATATGGGCCAAATGCTGGCAATTGGGAGTAGCTTCAGAATTTAGAACAGGGCCTGTTTCTATGCTGTAAACCTCTGACTCTATAACTCTGTTCAGATGGGATTTCACATCAGTCCTACGTCCTGGACCCTCCTTGGATGCCCATGGAGATAGAACATAGAAAACCTACAGCACAAACAGACCCTTCGGCCCACAAGTTACGCTGAACATGTCCCTACCTATTAGGCTTACCTATAATCCTCTATCTTACTAAGTTCCATGTACTCATCCAAAAGTCTGTTAAAAGACCCTATCGAATCCGCCTCCACCACCACCACCGGCAGCTGATTCCCCTCTGAGTGAAAAACTTACCCCTGACATCTCCTCTGTACCTGCTCCCCAGCACCTTAAACCTGTGTCCTCTTGTGGCAGCCATTTCAGCCCTGGGAAAATGCCTCAGAATCCACTCGATCAATATCTCTATCAGCTCACCTCTTATCCTTCGTCTCTCTCTAAGACTGAGCTTTCTCAACCTATCCTCGTAAGGAATGCCACCCAATCCAGGCAACATCCTTGTAAATCTCCTCTGCACCCTTTCAATGGCTTCCACATCCTTCCTGCAATGAGGTGACCAGAACTGAGCACAGTACTCCAAGTGGGGTCTGACAAGGGTCTTATAAAGATGCAGCATTATCTCCTGGCTCCTGAACTCAATTCCTCGATTGATGAAGGCCAGTATACCATACACCTTCTTAACCACATCCTCTACTTGTGAAGCTGATTTGAGAGTCCTATGAACCCAGACCCCAAGATCCTTCTGATTGTCCACACTGCTAAGAGTCTTACCCTTATTATATTCTGTCATCCCATTTGATCTGCCAAAATGAACCACCATACACTTATCCAGGTTAAAGTCCATCTGCCACTTCTCCGCCCAGTCTTGCATCCTATCTATGTCTCGTTGCAACTTCTACTATCCCTCCAACCTGTGCCTTGTGCTGTCTCACAGATAATCCCATAGCAGACACTCAGTGTAGGAGTCCTCCCTATGCTCTTTGTATGGGACAGATACAATGCTCCCGTCCCAATCAGAGGTTATATTGGTTCATGTCTTCCATAAGCTCTGTCTGTAACAACACAGGTATAAATTCTTCTAGGCTTCCACTTTCATTTTCTGGGGAAAAAAAATTAATGACTTTATTTTGTTGCATGTGGTGGTAGTGGTAAGGGAGCACATACCCCAGATTCTTTGCTGCAGATAGTGACACAGCTGGAGTAGGTGGCAAGATGCAGAGGGAGAAAAGGGTCACCAAGGAGGGAACGTGGGGATGAAGCAAGACAGACACTAGGTGGAAAGGTCAGCAGGAAGATGGGAGCTGAGCTGGGCAGTGACCCTGGGATAAAAAGGTCAATGATATTCAAGACCTTCTAACTGGGGGTAGCATCTCTACCTCTGGAGCTGAAGTTCTGGGTTGATTAACATAGTTCACTGGACTGAAACAGCTCCAGAATCCTCCCACTATGGCCCAGGTACTGTTCAACCCAAAATCACAACCTGTTCAAATTGTTGGCCAAAGACTTATTGAGCCCATTCAAGGGCATTCTAGATTTGACAGACACCAGATATAAAAAAAAGTGCAACACAGTGATTGAGATTTTGTAGTTTTAATGTTATCACAAGTTACAAAAGTGGGTGCTTGCAGCAGGGACAGTGTAAGGTACATAATGCAGAATCTTTCCATCTCCCTGTTGTGATAGTGAAGCAGGAATAACCAGACTGCAGAAGCATCATCATTTTCCAGATTCCAGATGATTAACCATCCACTCAGACTTAGTAATCAATTCTTGTACCGACACTTCTGAGGTTTTGCCTTCCAATACAAGTATTGCTGAAAGAGAGAAGTTTGAGTGTAACTGTCGCTTGGTTTCAACATTACTCAGTACATAAATTCCCATTTCTCATAGGGAATAGCAGAGCAGGCTCAAAAGGCCAAATGCCCTCCTCCTGTTTCTATCTTCCATCTATAAACTCAGGTGTAAAACTGTATTGTTGTATCAACAATCACCAACAAATTAGTGTTAATGAAAATAGGCCAATAACCAACCACCCCCCCCCCCCACAGCCAAACAAAAATACACAAGGTTAATCATGGCAGCATTTATAGCTGTGACTGGGATTTCCAGGTCTAATACGGAGATATGTCCAGGATCAATCATGCCATTGGCAGGTTCCATAGTTCCACTACACACTGGAGAGACGTTCCCTGCATTGAGGACCTCTTGGTAAAGAATGTAGAACTTCAGAGTTACTGCCCAAAAACAAAGGGTCACTAAGACAAGAGTTTTTTCTTTGGATCTCTGCTTCCAATACCTTTTGAGGAAGAGAATTTAGGAAGAGTGAGATTCATTAGTGAGGGGGTGATGGCAGGATTACAGATTTAAGGTTACAAATCAACCATGATCTCATTAAATAGCAGAGCAGTTGAGGGGCGGTGGCCTACTCATTTATAAACACACATCCATGTATATGTTAAAAAAAATGCTTCTTTCTATCCCAATAATTTCTTTAAATCTTGAACAGCTCAATTAAATTGCATTTAGTCTTGTCTATGCAACTTGCTCTTAAATCAATATCTCAGCCTCTGCACTCCAGTCCTCTCCAAGCCCAATCTATCCATTGAGGTGTGATGCTTAGAACAGAATCCAATACTGTTAGATGGTACATACAATATAGGAGCTAAAGCAGGCCATTTGATCCATCAAGCCTGCTCCAATTTCCAAATGTTAAATTCAAATAAAATTTAATCATGGTTACACCAACTCTTCCATTGGAGAGCAGTTGAAGTTTGTTAATTAAGGAAACTAGCTTAAAATGATTTATTTTGCATCTATAAGACAAGCTGAGTTTAGTTTGAGTTTAAGGACAGGTCTGGTCGCTGAGTGAGAAATCAGGGAGCTGGGCCGAGTAGGTTCACTGTTGCTTTTTCTCATTTTTCCACCATGTCGAATTGGCTCAAAACAGCGGTTACAGTCTAGTCTATTTCTAAAGATTTAAAATAATGCAGTAAATAAAATGTTGCAGAATGTATGATGCCTCCTGGCCAGTCTGTGGGAGCTCCAGGATGATGTGGGTATGCCGGCGTTGGACTGGCGTAAACACAGTAAAAAGTCTGACAACACCAGGTTTTAGTCCAACCGATTTATTTGATAATATTCTCACAAGCAAGCAAGCTTTCGAGGTTACCCTCTTCGTCAGGCTCCAGGATGCCATTGTGATTCAGGGTGAGTACATCTGCAGCTCGAGGAACTTTGGCTCAGAGTCACCAAGCTGGAGGCTGAGCTGCAGACACTGCAAGTATCAGGAGGAAAGTTACCAGGGACACTTTGTATCCAAAGGTGGTCACATCCCTTAGGACATGATCTTCTGATTTGGTGAGTAGCAAAGGACAGGAGGCTGTATGACATGTATAAAAAGGTGCAATAACTCCTCAGGATAAATGCTTCTAATGAGAGAAGGCACATGAGCATTCATTGCTCAAAGTCAGGCAGAGCTGTTAAGAAAATTTTAACTGACGTTTATTTAAAATGCTTTTCAGTGCATCTATGCTAAAAATGAAAAGCTACAAGTTACAACTAAATTGCACTTGTTAATTTGTGACTATAACCTGTCCGATTGTTTCATTTGGATGGCAAGTCTGATCCAAAACTAGGATCCTAAATTTAGAAATTAGAAGATAAAAGGCGTGACTTGCCCAAGATAAGATTTGAGAACTTCATTAAAAAAGTCATGATGATGGACTGGCTAATATTTATATTCCTATCTGGTGCAAGAACAAAATTACAGGTAGTATTGAATGTAAGGAGTCACATATAAAAATTTCTAGAAAAAGTAGCAAGCCTGAGGATTGGGAACAGTTTAGAATTCAGCAAAGGAGGACCAAGAGATTCATTAAGGAGACAGGAGGGGGAAAATAGAGTACGAGAGTAACCTTGCAAATAACAAAAAAAAAAGGACTGCTAAAGTTTTTATATGCAAAAGAAAAAGTAAGATAAATGTCGGTCTCAGAGTCAGGAATATTAGAGAACAAGGAGATGGCACAGCAATTAAATATGATAATAGGACATTTAGAAAATAACGTGGATTAGATAAGTTAACATGGATTTATGAAGATTGAAGGTGTGACTAACAGAATAGATAAAGGTGAATCAATGGATGTGGTCTATCTGGATTTTGAGAGCTTTTGATAAAATCCCAAAAAGAGGCTAGTGTGCAAAATTAAAGTGCATGGGATTAGGGGTAATTTAACAACATGGATTGAGAATGGTTTGGAAATGGGAAATAAGTGGTCACAGGCAGTGACTAGTGGAGTCCTGCAGGGATGGGTGCTCGAGCCCCCAGCTATTCACAACATACAATGATTTAGAGGAGGGAACCAAATGTAATATTTCCACGTTTACTGATGACCCTAAACTAATTGGCAGTGAGAGTGATGAGGAGAATGTAGAGAGGCTTCAAGGTGGTTTAGACAAGTTGAGTGAGTGGGCATTTACATGTCAGATGCAGTACAATGCGGATAAATGTGACGTTATCCACATCAGTAGGAAAAACAGAATGGCAGATTATTATTTTAAAGCGCTGGATTTCCCATTGATGTATAAAGGGACTGATTCCTAGGGTGACCAAATTGTTTCAGGAAGAGATTAGGTTGACTAGACTTGTATTTATTCGAGTTTGGAAGAATGAAAAGGGATGTAATTGACACAGTTCCGATAGGGTTGGACAGACTGAATGCAGAGATGTTGTTTCCACTGGCTGGTGGTTGGGTGGGGGCCTAGAAGGTGGTCAGATAACAGATAGGAGGATAAATAAATGTCTTCACTCAGGAAGCTGGTGAACCTGTGGAATCTTCCACACAAGCTGTGGAGGTCAAGTCACTGAATATTTGAGTGAAACAGGTTTCTAGACACTTAGAGTCAAAAGGGGTACAGACCTAGCATTGGAGTGTGACATTGAGGTACAGGATCAGCTATAATCATGTCACGTGGCAGACCAGGTTCAAAGGGCCGAATGGCCTATTCGCTAATGTTTGAATCATGTGACCAGCATCTTGTGACAAGAACAAAAAGATCCTTCTCATTCCAAACTTACTGTTTGCAATTTCCCGCACTAGTGCACTACATTTTGGTTCATCTGGTGTACTGCTCTTGCTCTTCAAGCCCAGGTATTTGGGATCCGCACTGTTAATAATAGTATACTTTCGCTGCCCCATGTTCACCCCATTCTGCAGTAATCCACTGATGTCGCTGCTTCGCAAAGCTTTAATAGTTGCAGCCTGTAACACATTAAAGTTGGTTCAGATCAGTACATGAGGAAATACCATTTCCAGGCAGTGCATGGTTAGTATCTTCAGCATACTGTCAGACTGTGTGCTGAGGCAATGTCAATGGAGTCTATCAAAAGGAAATTAGATCATAACCTGTAAAAAGGAAAACATTGGAGGATCAGTGTGAACAAAGCAGGGAGTGGCACAAGAGGGCTAGCACAGAAACAATGGTCTCAACAGTCTGTGTGCTGTATCCATTCAATGGAAACTAAATTCAAACTAACCCAAAATTAACTCATGGATTATAGAATGCTAATAGTGCAGGAGGCCATTCATCCCATCGAGTCTGCACTGACCACAATCCCACCCAGGCCCTATTTCTATAACCCTACATATTTTACCCTGCTAGTTCCCCCTGACACTAAGGGGCAATTTATCATCAAACCACCTAACCCGCACATCTTTGGAGTGTGGGAGGCACCTGGAAGAAACGCACACAAACACAGGAGAGAATGTGCAAACTCCACACAGTGACCCAAGGCCAGACTTGAACCCAGGTTCCTGGTGCTGTGATGTAGCACTGCTAAATTTATATAGATGATCTGGAGGAGGGAACCGAGTGCAGGGTGTCGAAATTTGCTGATGACACCAAGATTGGGGGAAAGGCAAATTGTGCGGAGAGTGTGGAGAGTCTGCAGAAGGATCTAGATAGGCTGGGCGAATGGGCCAGGAAATGGCAAATGGAATTTAATGTTGGCAAGTGTGAGGTGGTCCACTTTGGTAGGAGGAATGGTAGGAAGGACTATTACTTACGGGGCGAAAAACTGCAGCAGGCGACGGTGCAGAGGGACCTTGGGGTCCTTGTGCATGAGTCGCAAAAACCCAGCTTGCAGGTGCAGCAGGTGGTCAGGAAGGCGAATGGGATGCTGGCCTTCATAGCGAGGGGGATTGAATATAAAAGTAGGGAGGTCTTGCTGCAGCTGTATAGGGCATTGGTGAGGCCGCAGCTGGAGTACTGTGTGCAGTTTTGGGCGCCGCACCTGCGCAAGGATATTTTGGCCCTGGAGGGAGTGCAGAGGAGGTTTACTCGGCTGATACCGGAGTTGAGGGGATTGAGCTATGAGGAGAGGCTGAATAAACTAGGCTTGTACTCGTTAGAGTTTAGAAGAATGAGGGGAGATCTCATTGAGACGTATAAGATGATGAATGGGATGGATAGGATAGAGGTGGAGAGACTCTTCCCGCTCAAAAAAGACAGTAGGACTAGGGGGCACAGCCTCAAGATAAAGGGGGGGCGGTTTAGAACAGAGTTGAGGAGGAACTTCTTCACTCAAAGGGTGGTGAATCTCTGGAATTCTCTGCCCATTGAAGTGGTGGAGGCTGCCTCGCTAAATATTTTTAAGAAACGGGTTGATGGGTTTTTGATAAGAGAAGGGATTAAGGGTTATGGGGAGAGGGCGGGAAGGTGGAGCTGAGTCACGACAGATCAGCCATGATCTTATTGAATGGTGGGGCAGGCTCAAAGGGCCAGATGGCCTACTCCTGCTCCTATTTCTTGTGTTCTTAAACACTGCCACTGTGTTGCCCCATGTATGGAGACCAGGAATTCAAAGCCACAAAATGCCAAAAGGAGGTCTTGCAGGTAGCATTATAGAATGTTGCAGGCACCCCCAAATCACCAAAGGTCATTTATTCCTGAGCTCAGCACCAAGCACTGTGCCATTAGCAAGCTCCTTCAGAGGCTAATGCAGCAAGTCCCTTGGAACAGCAGGCTAGTTCTGATGGCAGCGATTACATACAGTGGGTATAATCTGAGGCTGCAGGGCATCCCACTGCCAACTGGTCATAACCACACGTGGTCTCAATTCTGTGAAAAGAGGGCCAAGTTTGGGCATCTCAATCATAATGTGGTTTCTCAGTCTGAGTGCAGGAGGGCACAATTAACGTTAGTTTAGACTGCAGGAGTCATCGTGGTCCTGGTATGCCTGGGAGATTTCTGCTGATTAGGACAGGTAAGATTTCACAATGACAGTGGTCTGTGCAATCCTGCGCACATTTCTAACTGAACCTCCCATTCCGCCAGGCTATTGGACAGCAGCGGATACAAGAGGCATGTGCGCAAAGTTGAGTGTTGCCTGTCAGTCTCTGTGTGATGCTTGATGACAAGCGTGGTCACATTTAGCAGATAGTCAAGTTCCAACCAGCAGAATACTAACCAATGAAATGTTTACCATTCTGCTCCAAGATGTCAGCTGTTGTGAGTGACCACATGAGATCCAGGGCCACATGTCACGATTGTGTTCATGTCTTTCTCATGATCTGCAATGGGCAATAAGGTTCTGGAGATGGCCAAGTGAAGCTGCCAAGTTTGTAGACACATTGGAATGTCAAATGGCACGATGCATTGCAGCCAGGATAACAATATCAAGCAGCTTTACTTAAAAGAGACACGTGATGGCAACTTTATACAAAGTTATGAAATGACAAGCACGGCTACAAGATGATTGGGATGTGCCAGAACCCACATTTTGTATTGAGAAAGTTCAGCACTTTAGCATTGTAAGAAGTCTCACAACACCAGGTTTAAGTCCAACCAGACTTCTTACTGTGTTTACCCCAGTCCAACGTCAGCATCTCTACATCATCACCTTAGCATTGGGCAGGCCTGCTGACAGCTCTTCCACTGTCTTCATAGAGTGACAGCAAGCCTGGTCATCCACAACACTCAGCTCTGCACACAAATGGGACTTGTTCCACGAGCCGCCCGCCGCCGCCCCCGAGATCCATTACTGTCCAAAGGCCTGGCAGAATAGGCGGCTCACAGAGAGATGTACACGGGACTGCAGAAACCACTCTCCCTGTGAAATTTTACTAGGACAGAACCTGGTATGAGGGGCAGCACAGCAGGTTAGCACTGCTGCCTCACAGCGCCAGGGACCCGGGTTCAATTCCGGCCTCAAGTCACTGTCCAGGAAGAGTTTGCACTTTCTCCCCACGTCTACGAGGGTTTCCTCCCACACTCCAAAGATGTGCAGGTTATGTTGATTGGCTTTGCTAAATCAATCCCAGTGTCAGGGGGATTAGAAGGGTAAATGTGGGGGGGGTTACTTGAATAGGGTCTGGTGGAATAGTGGTCAGTGCAGACACCATGGGCTGAATTGCATCCTTTTATACTGTAGGGATTCTAAATGTGACCTGAGCAGTGCTTTGTTGAAGTGAATTAGATCACCACACATCCTGACCGATATCTCTTTATTGTTTTTACCACATGGCCTAGTTTATAGGAGTTATGATACCTAGGGCCATCATCACTGCAGCTCAAAATACTTTCTGTTCATTGTTACTGGTACTCCTGAGCACTGACTGTTGGTGATATTGAATCTTGTGTGGTATATAACTGGCAATGTCACAATGGAAGACACTCTACACATGGTCATCTCTGGGAGCTTGCAGTTCTAGAGCAGGACAAGAGTCCCAATGTGATGCTGTCTCAAAGCCCTAGTGGTGGTTTTAACATCTGGACAATAATATGAAACTTAATTTCCCCTTGTGCAGAGGGTAGCTAAGCCTTTGACGTGATTGTTCTGTGCACCATGCAGTCCATATGGGCATTGTGATCTGGTGCTGCACACAGGTCCATTTCCTAGAATATCTGACTGGATAGTATAGTTCCCACATCTATTCTGATCTTAGTCTGGTATTACTGCTAATCAGGTTGAAGGTGATAAAGATCTCTCCCTTCCCAATGCTTTAACAATTAATTGACTGTATAGACACTCCTATCTCTGGGACCACGTGCTGTGGCTCAGAACATTTAACAATGCTTCTATTTCCTGCATCAGTTTTAACAACTAGAAATAAGCCTCTTTTGGCTGCACTGTGACACGTTGGAGCAGGGCACTCCTTCTACTGCGAATACTTCTGTTTCCCCACTTAAATAATCTCGCTTTTTCATTAACATACATTACTAACTGAGGGTAGCTGCGCAGTATTGCGTTAGCATGGTGGTTAGCACTGCTGACTCACAGCACCAGGGGTTGACATTGGAGTTTGCAAGTTCTCTCCCATGTCTGTGTGGGTTTCCTCCCATATTCCAAAGATGTGTAGTTAGGTGGAGCAACCATTGTAAAACGCACAGGGTTACGGAGATAGGGCAGAATGGAAGGCCTAGGATGGATGCTCTTTTAAAAGTCAGTGAAGGCCTCTTTCTGCATTGTAGGGATTCTGTGGTTCATTAAATTGAACAATGTGTCTATTAGGAATTAGGTTTCTGTATCAGGAGAAAGATAGTCAATTTTTTAAAGATCTTAGAGTGTTCTTTCTTCTCCCTGCATCCCCCCCCCCCCCCCCCCCAACATAGTCTCAGGGCCTAAAGGGGTTAATTGGGTACAAGTCTGTATCTTTGACTTTTCTATTATTTCAGGAAATACTTCACACTTTTGAACCTTCCCAACTATCTGCAATATCAGACCAAATTGGGGAACCCTGAAAGTTGGGAATCAAGTAGATAAGGTTGTTAAGAAGGCGTACGGTGTCTTGGTGTTTATTGGTAGGGGGATTGAATTTAAGAGTCGCAGCGTCATGTTGCAACTGTACACTACTCTGGTACGGCCGCACTTGGAGTACTGTGTGCAGTTCTGGTCCCCACATTACAGGAAGGATGTGGAGGCTTTGGACAGGGTGCAGAGGAGGTTTACTAGGATGTTGCCTGGTATGGTGGGGAGGTCCTATGAGGAGAGACTGAGGGATTTGGGGTTATTTTCGTTGGAAAGAAGGCGGCTAAGAGGGGATCTTATTGAAACATATAAGATGATTAGAGGTTTAGATAGGGTGGACAGTGATAGCCTTTTTCCTCGGATGGAGAAAGCTAGCATGAGGGGGCATGGCTTTAAATTAAGGGGGGGTAGCTACAAGACAGATGTCAGGGGTAGGTTCTTTACCCAGCGGGTGGTGAGAGATTGGAATGCCCTGCCTGCTGCAGTTGTAAATGCTCCTAGTTTGGGGGCGTTTAAGAGATCTGTAGATAGGTTTATGGATGAAAAGGGATTGGTATAGGCTAGTGGGTCATTGTTTTTGTAACTGGTCGGCGCAACATCGTGGGCCGAAGGGCCTGTTCTGCGCTGTAATGTTCTATGTTCTAAATTAATCTCCACCTTGTGTCCAGAGATAAGCGGGGTAAGAGTTAATTAGAAATAATTCTTGTCCCCCCTCCCTAGTGTCAACTCTGTTCAGCTGCTTTCTGACCATCTCTTTTACATATTTAGACTAGTTAGTCAGCATATCTCAGTTCCTTTGGGGGGTTGAGAAAGCAGTACAATACTGCACACAGCAATCACCGAGATGAACAAGCTGACCAATTCCTCCTCTGACCTCCAGGCACATTATAACAAAACGGGAGGGGAAAGGGGTCAGTCAGCCAAAGTGAGAGTGAACAACTCAGCCTCAGATCATTATCATTAAAGAGGTAGTGTTGGGCAAGCTAATGGGGTTAAAAGCAGACAAGTCTTGGCCCTGATGGAATGTATCACAGGGTTCTACAAGAGATGGCAGGGGAAATAACAAATGCACCAGTGGCAATTTACCAAAATTCACTGGACTCTGGGGCATTTCCAGCAGATTGGAAAACAGCAAATGTGACACCGCTGTTTAAAAAAAGTAGACAAAATGCAGGTAACTATAAGCCTGTTAGTTTAACTTCTTTAATAGGGAAAATACTTGGATCTATCAAGGAAGAAATAGCAAGACATTTGGATATAAATTGTCCCATTGGGAAGATGCAGTATGGGTTCATGAAGGGCAGGTCATGTTTCACTAATTTACTGACATTCTTTGCAGACGTTATGTGCACAGTGGGGAACCTGTGGATGTGGTGTATCTGGATTTCCAGAAGGCATTTGACAAGGTGCTGCAGTAAAGGCAAAAAGATAAAGATGCACAGCGTTACGGGTAATGTATTCACGAGGATAGAGGATTAATTAACTAACAGAAAGCAAAGAGTAAGGGTAAATAGGTGTTTTTTTGGTTGGCAATCCGTGACTAGTGGTGTGCCTCAGGGATCAGTGTTCAGACTGCAATTGTTTATGATTTATATAGATGATTTGAAGTTGGGGACCAAGTGTATTGTGTCAAAATTCACAGATAACACCAAGATGAATGGTAGAGCAAAATCTGCAGAGGACAAGTCTGCAAACGGTATAGATAGTCTAAGTGAGCAGGCAGATGGCATTCAAAGTTGGTGAGGTCATTAAATGGATTGTTTAATGCAGCATGCTATTCTGCAGAGCACCCCACCCCCTCTGCCTGCCAAGTGTCCTTGTGCACGAATCACAAAAAGAGTAGCAGGTAATTAAGAAGGCAAATGGAATTCTGTCCTTCATACAAAGATACAAAGAACAACCCAGCACGGGAAACAGGCCCTTCGGCCCAACGAGCCCGCGCCGCCACATCACCCCGCACCTATTCTACCCTGCATATAGAACCAGCATAGAACCCTACAGGGATGGAGTTTAAAAACAGCAAGGTTATGTTGCAACTGTATAAGATGCTGGTGAGGCCACACCTGTAGTATTGTGTATAGTTTTGGTCTCCCTATCGCACATAAGTAGGCCATGCGGCACATCAAGTCTGCACCGACCCAAATCCCACCCAGACCCTATTCCTGTAACCCCACAAAGTTACCCTGCTAACCCCCTGACACTAGGATCAATTTACCATGGCCAATCAACCTAACCCACGGAAACCCACATAGACACAGGGAGAATGTGCAAACTCCACACAGTGACCCAATGCTGGAATTGGACCTGGGTTGCTGGAGCTGTGAGGCAGCAGTGCTAGCCATTGTTCCGCCATACTGCCCCAGATATATTGGCACTCAAGGGGGTGCAGAAGAGATTCACTAGGTTGATTCTGGAGTTGAGGGGGTTGGCTTTGAAGAGAGATTGATTAGACTGGGTCTATATTGAGGCATACAGGATGATCAAAGGATTGGATAGGGTGGACAGTGAGTGTCTTTTTCCTCGGATGCTGATGGCTAACATGAGGGGACATAGCTATAAATTAAGGGGTGGTAATTATAGGACGGATGTCAGAGGTGGGTTCTTTACTCAGAGGGGAGTAAGGGCGTGGAATGTCCTGCCTGCAGCAGTTGAGGACTCGCCAACTTTAAGGGCGTTCAAATGGTTAGTGGATAGGCATATGGATAAGATTGGAATAGTTTAGGTTCGAGGGTCACTAGTTTGGTTCCACTGGTCGGGGCAACATCGAGGGCCAAAGGGCCTGTACTGCGCTGTTATGTTTTATGTTCTATATTGGAATCAAGAACAGGGGAGGGCAGAATCTTATAGGCACAAGATTATGAAGGGAATAGATGAGATAAGCAGGGAATTGTTTCCACTGACGGGTGATACTAGAACTAGGGGGGCATGGCCTCAAAATAAGAGGAAGCAGATTTAGGACTGAGTTGAGGAGGAACTTCACACAAAGGGTTCTGAATCTGGAATTCTCTGCCCAGTGAAGCAGTTGAAGCTCCCTCATTGAATGTTTAAAGCGAGGATAGATAGATTTTTGAATAGTAAAGGAATTAAGAGTTACAGTGAGTGGACAGGTAAGTGGAGCCGAGTCCACAAAAAAAAAAATCAGCCATGATCTCATATGGTGGAACAGACTCAAGGGGCTGAATGGTCTGCTCATCGTTCTTAGCGACCATTTTGACACTCAGTTAGTTATTGTTGCCTTAACATTTGAAATTGCCCTTCTGCTTTGAAATATTAATCAGAACAACACAGCAGTTTTTAATCTTACCACAAGAGGCACAGTTTGTAACATGTTGAGTTGTTTTGTCTGCTAGTTCAGAGGGGAACCTCCAGGTGGGGGTGTTCCCAGGTATCTGCTATTCTTGTCCATGTAGATGATGCTGGTGGTGGGTTTGGAAGGTGCTGCCTAAGGAGCCTTGGTGAGTGGCTGCAGTGCATCTTGTAGATGGTACACACTGCTACCACTGAGTGTCAGTGGTAGAGGAAGTGAATGTTTGTGGTTAGCATGTAGATTAAGCAGGGCTGCTTTATCCTGGATGGTGTTAAGCTTGTGTTGTTGGAGCTGCCCCCATCCAGACAAGTGGAGTATTACATCACTCTGACTTGTGGCGTGCAGATGGTGGACAGGAGAGTTTACTCATCAGGAGGCCAGTCTATGCAGGATGCCCTTCCTTCAATGCCACTCCCTCCCCAGCCTGCTGATTCTTCACTACCAGATAATAACCCAAATCTATCCTGGATTGAACTCCCCTCATTGCCCTCCCTACCCACATGCCCTCAGAGAGAGAGAGAGCGAGCAAACTCGGGGAAGGGAGAAACAGCAAGGGTTTAAGTGTGTAACAGTGATGGGGGAGGCATGGTGAAATCAACTTGCCCCCAGGTCAGCGCGATTTGAACTGGATGTGAAGGTGCAGGGATTTGCTCAGAGTGGAAATTGCAGTACTCCCCGAGGCAACATGTGGGTTCTTGGAAAATTTTCCAGATGGGGAGAAAAGAAGAAACTTTCAGTAAATTGGAGAGAAAATAAAGCAAGGTTCGGGGGAGAAACAGATTTACCCCAAGGCTGGATTTAAAGTTTTCTTTCCGGGTAAATAGATAGAGAAACTTTCACAACAGCCGCGGCTCAGAAAACAAGGGGAAGTAATTCAAGAGTTTCTTCACCCTGGGACCAGGAGGCTCATTCCCGCCCCCCCCCCATCCTCCCCGGGACCAGGAGGCTCATTCCTCACCACCCCCTTCCGGACCAGAGGCTCATTCCCCACCCCCCCCCAATCCTCCCCGGGACCAGGAGGCTCATTCCCCACCCCCCCAGACCAGAGGACCCCCGCCACTCTGGGACTAGAGGCACCCCCACCCTACCCTCCTCTGGGAGTAGAGGCTCTCTCTCTTCCCCCCCCCCCTTACTCTAGGACCAGAGGCACCCCCACCCTTACCTCCCCTCCCCTACCCTCCCTTTCCCTCCTCTGGGACTGATGACTCTCTCTCTCCCCCCTCCCTTACTCTGGGACTGGAAGCTCTCTCTCTCCCCCCTCCCTTACTCTGGGACTGGAGGCTCTCTCTCTCCCCCCTCCCTTACTCTGGGACTGGAGACTCTCTCTCCCCCCTCCCTTACTCTGGGACTGGAGACTCTCTCTCCCCCCTCCCTTACTCTGGGACTGGAGACTCTCTCTCCCCCCTCCCTTACTCTGGGACTGGAGACTCTCTCTCCCCCCTCCCTTACTCTGGGACTGGAGACTCTCTCTCCCCCCTCCCTTACTCTGGGACTGGAGACTCTCTCTCCCCCCTCCCTTACTCTGGGACTGGAGACTCTCTCTCCCCCCTCCCTTACTCTGGGACTGGAGACTCTCTCTCCCCCCTCCCTTACTCTGGGACTGGAGACTCTCTCTCCCCCCTCCCTTACTCTGGGACTGGAGACTCTCTCTCCCCCCTCCCTTACTCTGGGACTGGAGACTCTCTCTCCCCCCTCCCTTACTCTGGGACTGGAGACTCTCTCTCCCCCCTCCCTTACTCTGGGACTGGAGACTCTCTCTCCCCCCTCCCTTACTCTGGGACTGGAGACTCTCTCTCCCCCCTCCCTTACTCTGGGACTGGAGACTCTCTCTCCCCCCTCCCTTACTCTGGGACTGGAGACTCTCTCTCCCCCCTCCCTTACTCTGGGACTGGAGACTCTCTCTCCCCCCTCCCTTACTCTGGGACTGGAGACTCTCTCTCCCCCCTCCCTTACTCTGGGACTGGAGACTCTCTCTCCCCCCTCCCTTACTCTGGGACTGGAGACTCTCTCTCCCCCCTCCCTTACTCTGGGACTGGAGACTCTCTCTCCCCCCTCTATTACTCTGGGACTGGAGACTCTCTCTCCCCCCTCCCTTACTCTGGGACTGGAGACTCTCTCTCTCCCCTCCCTTACTCTGGGACTGGAGACTCTCTCTCCCCCCTCCCTAACTGTGGGACTTACCGAGGTACTTTGCAAGTGTCCACTGCTGTTACCGGCCCATAAATTACCGTCATGCCCGAAAATTGCAACGTCGCCGGCCCCTTCAGTCAGGAAGCGCTGGACATACTGGTCCCAACTCATAGTGGCTGTGTGAGAAGCAGGAAGTATAGAGTAACACTCAGGGACTGGCAACGCTGAATGACTCCAGCAAACTGGCTAATTTCAACTCGATTTCAACAAGGAAGAGGCTGAACTTCTGGGCGGTGCTCAGCAGCCCAATCCTGTATCAATGCACCCTGTCCAAACAGCCCAGTCTCAGCAGCATGTTCCCCCCACCCCGGAAACAGCCACTTCCCTATTCACTTGCTTAGGGCTAATACACAAGCCCCCCAGTCTCACCCAGTTACCCTCTTTAATCAACTTTAAACCCTGTTCGGCACTATCTTCTCTCTGCGGAGGCACATATTGTGGTTAGGCAGAGTTTTTTTGTGCAACTTTTTCTCAAACCCCCACCCCCCAGAAAGTTCCTTTCTTACCTTAAAAGGCCTGAAAGACAAGCTTCCCTCCCCGCAGCTGAGTCTTAACAAAAAAGTTCAGAGAAGTCTGGGGTTTTTTTTAGGGGGGTTGGAAATTATTCAGAGAATTGTTGCCACTCTTTCACCTAGCTCTGAGCTTTTCTACATTCAAAAGTGTTTCTCATAAAGTCTGATAGAAATGGTAAAGGGATAGGTAAATTTCCAGATCTGGACTCAAACTTTGAATATACAAGAGGTGGAGATGCCAGCCTTGGACTGGGGTGGGCAAGGTAAGAACTTTCACAACACCAGGTTAAAGTCAATGAGTTTATTTGATAGCACAAGCTTTCAGAGATCTGCCCTTTCCTCAGGTGAGTCACCTGTTGGATATTAACCTGGTGTTGTCAGACTTCTTACTGAATATACAAAGAAATTTGTAAACTCAGACCTGATGGAGGGAAATAAATGACTAATATTGAACACACTGACAGGATGTCCAATCATCACAATCCCAGAACATTAAACTAGGATCTCCTCCTGCGAACAATCTGTCTCCCATTTTTCCCTCAGGAATATCACTGATGCCAGTGCCAGGCCAGGGTGGAAAGACAACACAATTGTAACAGTATCAAAGGAGGCTACATGGCACTTCATATGATCCCTATAGTGCAGCATGAGCTATTCAGCCCATCGGGTCAGGCCATGTAAGCGGCATAATGACACAGTGGGTTAGCGCTGCTGTCTCACAGCGCCAGGGACCCGGGTTCAATCCCAGCGGCACGGTGACACAGTGGGTTAGCGCTGCTGCCTCACAGCGCCAGGGACCCGGGTTCAATCCCAGCGGCACGGTGACACAGTGGGTTAGCACTGCTGCCTCACAGGGACCCGGGTTCAATCCCAGCGGCACGGTGACACAGTGGGTTAGCGCTGCTGCCTCACAGTGCCAGGGACCCGGGTTCAATCCCAGCGGCACGGTGACACAGTGGGTTAGCGCTGCTGCCTCACAGGGACCCGGGTTCAATCCCAGCGGCATGGTGACACAGTGGGTTAGCGCTGCTGCCTCACAGGGACCCGGGTTCAATCCCAGCGGCACGGTGACACAGTGGGTTAGCGCTGCTGCCTCACAGGGACCCGGGTTCAATCCCAGCGGCACGGTGACACAGTGGGTTAGCGCTGCTGTCTCACAGGGACCCGGGTTCAATCCCAGCGGCACGGTGACACAGTGGGTTAGCGCGGCTGTCTCACAGCGCCAGGGACCCGGGTTCAATCCCAGCGGCACAGTGACACAGTGGGTTAGCGCTGCTGCCTCACAGGAACCCGGGTTCAATCCCAGCGGCATGGTGACACAGTGGGTTAGCGCGGCTGTCTCACAGCGCCAGGGACCCGGGTTCAATCCCAGCGGCACGGTGACACAGTGGGTTAGAGCTGCTGCCTCACAGCGCCAGGGACCCGGGTTCAATCCCAGCGGCACGGTGACACAGTGGGTTAGCGCTGCTGCCTCACAGCACCAGGGACCCGAGTTCAGTCCTAGCGGCACGGTCACACAGTGAGTTAGTGCTGCTGCCTCACAGCGCCAGGGACATGGGTTCAATCCCAGCGGCACGGTGACACAGTGCGTTAGTGCTGCTGCTTCACAGCGCCAGGGATCCGGGTTCAATCCCAGCGGCACGGTGACACAGTGGGTTAGCGCGGCTGCCTCACAGCGCCAGGGACCTGGGTTCAATCCCAGCGGCACGGTGACACAGTGCGTTAGTGCTGCTGCTTCACAGCGCCAGGGATCCGGGTTCAATCCCAGCGGCACGGTGACACAGTGGGTTAGCGCGGCTGCCTCACAGCGCCAGGGACCTGGGTTCAATCCCAGCGGCACGGTGACACAGTGCGTTAGTGCTGCTGCTTCACAGCGCCAGGGATCCGGGTTCAATCCCAGCGGCACGGTGACACAGTGGGTTAGCGTTGCTGCGTCACATGGACCCGGGTTCAATCCCAGCGGCATGGTGACACAGTGGGTTAGTGCTGCTGCCTCACAGCGCCAGGGACATGGGTTCAATCCCAGCGGCACAGTGACACAGTGCGTTAGTGCTGCTGCCTCACAGCGCCAGGGACCCGGGTTCAATCCCAGCGGCATGGTGACACAGTGGGTTAACGCTGCTGCCTCACAGCGCCAGGGACCCGGGTTCACTCCCAGCGGCACGGTGACACAGTGGGTTAATGCTGCTGCCTCACAGCGCCAGGGACCCGGGTTCAATCCCAGCGGCACGGTGACACAGTGGGTTAACGCTGCTGCCTCACAGCGCCAGGGACCCGGGTTCAATCCCAGCGGCACGGTGACACAGTGGGTTAGCGCTGCTGTCTCACAGGGACCCGGGTTCAATCCCAGCGGCACGGTGACACAGTGGGTTAGCGCTGCTGCCTCACAGCACCAGGGACCCAGGTTCAAATCCTGGCTTAGGTCACTGCCTGGAGTTTGCACATTCTCCCCATGTCTGTGTGGGTTTCCTCCGGGTGCTCCAGTTTCCTTCCACAGTGAGAAGGACATACTAAATTGTTTCCTTAGTGTCAGGTAGACTAGCTAGGGTAAACGGGGTTATGGGGATTGGGCCTGGGTGGGACTGTGATTGGTGCAGACTCAATAGGCGAAATGGCCTCCTTCCTGTACTGTAGGATTCTATGAGTCTGCTCCGACTCTCTGACAGAGTATTCTATCCAGGCCCTATCTCTGTATCCCCACATACTTACCCTGCTAATCCCACAAACCCTCACATCTTTGGACACTAAGGGGCAATTTAGCATGGCCAATCCACCCTAACCTACACATCTTTGGACACTAAGGGACAATTTAGCATGGCCAATCCACCTAACCTGCACATCTTTGGACACTAAGGGACAATTTAGCATGGCCAATCCACCTAACCTGCACATCTTTGGACACTAAGGGACAATTTAGCATGGCCAATCCACCTAAACTGCACATTTTTGGACACTAAGGGGCAATTTAGCACGGCCAATCCACCCTAACCTGCACATCTTTGGACACTAAGGGGCAATTTAGCATGGCTAATCCACCCTAACCTACACATCTTTGGACACTAAGGGGCAATTTAGCATGGCCAATCCACCCTAACCTACACATCTTTGGACACTAAGGGGCAATTTAGCATGGCCAATCCACCCTAACCTGTACATCTTTGGACACTAAGGGGCAATTTAGCATGGCCAATCCACCCTAACCTACACATCTTTGGACACTAAGGGGCAATTTAGCATGGCCAAAACACCCTAACCTGTACATCTTTGGACACTAAGGGACAATTTAGCATGGCCAATCCATCCTAACCTACACATCTTTGGACACTAAGGGACAATTTAGCATGACCAATCCACCCTAACCTGCACATCTTTGGACACTAAGGGGCAATTTAGCATGGCCAATCCCCCCTAACCTGCACATCTTTGGACACTAAGGGGCAATTTAGCATGGCCAATCCACCCTAACCTACACATCTTTGGACACTAAGGGACAATTTAGCATGGCCAATCCCCCCTAACCTGCACATCTTTGGACACTAAGGGACAATTTATCATGGCCAAAACACCCTAACCTGTACATCTTTGGACACTAAGGGACAATTTATCATGGCCAATCCACCCTAACCTACACATCTTTGGACTTGTACATGCTTTTCCTCTGAAGAAGTCATTTACCTCATGCACTATCCTATTTTTCCCCAGTACCCTGGCATTTTCACCCCCCATTGCCCTTACACGTAGTGATCTAATTCCTTTTTGAAAGCCTTGTTTGGAAAGGCCTCTTTCACACTGTCAGGCAGGACTTTCCAGATCCTAACCCCTCACTGCATTAAAAAGATTTTTCTCATATCTATTGACTTTACAAAACAGGAGCAGAAGTGGGTGATTCGTAGTGAATTACTTAATGCTGCTTGGCTAATATTATGGATGCTCCATCATTGAATATATTTAACAATGGGATTGACTGATTTTCTGGACATTAAGGGATATGGGAAATAGGCGGAAAAATTCATTTGATGCCCAAGATCAGCCGAGATAGCATTGAATGGCAGAGCAGGCTCGATGGGCCGAATAGTCTGCTCCCGTTCCTATTTATTTTGTACTTCCTGCTCCCTGCATCGATATTTCTGGAAGATAAAAAAAAAACTACTGACCAATATTTCCAGGACGCGCGAGTATTCATTCCTGAATGTTAGGCCAGGAAGGTTGGAAATGTTAATGAGAAGATCAGAAAATTTTGAACAGGTGTAGACCAGGAGAAACTTGGTTTGTTCTCAGTGGAGCGACAGAGGTTGAGGGGAGACCTGATAGAAATCTACAAGATTATGAGAGGCACGGACTGAGTGGATAGTCAGAAGCTTTTTCCCCAGGGTGGGAGAGTCAATTACTGGGGGGGCAGGTTTAAGGTGCGAGGGGCAAGGTTTAAAGGAGATTTACGAGGCAGATTTTTTACACAGAGGGGGGTGGGTGCCTGGAACTCGCTGCCGGGGGAGGGAGTGGAAGTGAATACGGGAGTGAGTTTTCAGAGGTGTCTTGACAAGTACATGGATAGAATTGGAATAGAGGGATATGGTCCCCGGAAGGGTAAGGGGTTTTAGTTCAGTGTAGCAACATGGTTAGTGCAGGCACGGAGGGCCGAAGGGCCTGTTCTTCTGCTGTAATCTTCTTTGTTAGGCCACTTGGTCCATCAAGACTAGAACCATTCACTTAACTTTTCTACATCCCCTTGCAGACTGAGGGCAGGATTTTCTCGCTTTGTGCAAATGAAGCCTTGGTTTTTTCCAGCCTGATTTGTCCCAAAACTGGACGTATGAGGAACGGTTGGGGACTCTGGGTCTGCTCTCAATGGAGCTCAGAAGGATGAGAGGGGATCTTATTGAAACTTACAAAATACTGAAAGGTCTGGATAGAGTGAGCATGGGGAAGATGTTTCTATTTATTAGTAGGAGAGACTAGGATCTGAGGCATCATTGCCACAGAAGGTTGTGGAGGCTGGGCCATAGGGCAGCACGGTGACACAGTGGGTTAGCGCTGCTGCCTCACAGGGACCCGGGTTCAATCCCAGCGGCACGGTGACACAGTGGGTTAGTGCTGCTGTCTCACAGGGACCCGGGTTCAATCCCAGCGGCACGGTGACACAGTGGGTTAGTGCTGCTGTCTCACAGGGACCCGGGTTCAATCCCAGCAGCACAGTGACACAGTGGGTTAGTGCTGCTGTCTCACAGGGACCCGGGTTCAATCCCAGCGGCACGGTGACACAGTGGGTTAGCGCCGCTGTCTCACAGCGCCAGGGACCCGGGTTCAATCCCAGCGGCACGGTGACACAGTGGGTTAGCGCTGCTGCCTCACAGGGACCCGGGTTCAATCCCAGCGGCACGGTGACACAGTGGGTTAGCGCTGCTGCCTCACAGGGACCCGGGTTCAATCCCAGCGGCACGGTGACACAGTGGGTTAGCGCTGCTGCCTCACAGGGACCCGGGTTCAATCCCAGCGGCACGGTGACACAGTGGGTTAGCGCTGCTGTCTCACAGCGCCAGGGACCCGGGTTCAATCCCAGCGGCACGGTGACACAGTGGGTTAGTGCTGCTGTCTCTCAGTGCCAGGGACCCGGGTTCAATCCCAGCGGCACGGTGACACAGTGGGTTAGTGCTGCTGTCTCACAGGGACCCGGGTTCAATCCCAGCGGCACGGTGACACAGTGGGTTAGTGCTGCTGTCTCACAGGGACCCGGGTTCAATCCCAGCGGCACGGTGACACAGTGGGTTAGCGCTGCTGCGTCACAGGGACCCGGGTTCAATCCCAGCGGCACGGTGACACAGTGGGTTAGTGCTGCTGTCTCACAGGGACCCGGGTTCAATCCCAGCGGCACGGTGACACAGTGGGTTAGCGCTGCTGCGTCACAGGGACCCGGGTTCAATCCCAGCGGCACGGTGACACAGTGGGTTAGCGCTGCTGCCTCACAGGGACCCGGGTTCAATCCCAGCGGCACGGTGACACAGTGGGTTAGCGCTGCTGCCTCACAGCGTCAGGGACCCGGGTTCAATCCCAGCGGCACGGTGACACAGTGGGTTAGCGCTGCTGCCTCACAGGGACCCGGGTTCAATCCCAGCGGCACGGGTGACACAGTGGGTTAGCGCTGCTGCCTCACAGGGACCCGGGTTCAATCCCAGCGGCACGGTGACACAGTGGGTTAGCGCTGCTGCCTCACAGCGTCAGGGACCCGGGTTCAATCCCAGCGGCACGGTGACACAGTGGGTTAGCACTGCTGCCTCACAGCACCAGGGACCCGGGTTCAATCCCAGCGGCACGGTGACACAGTGGGTTAGCGCTGCTGCCTCACAGGGACCCGGGTTCAATCCCAGCGGCACGGGTGACACAGTGGGTTAGCGCTGCTGCCTCACAGGGACCCGGGTTCAATCCCAGCGGCACGGGTGACACAGTGGGTTAGCGCTGCTGCCTCACAGGGACCCGGGTTCAATCCCAGCGGCACGGTGACACAGTGGGTTAGCACTGCTGCCTCACAGCACCAGGGACCCGGGTTCAATCCCAGCGGCACGGTGACACAGTGGGTTAGCGCTGCTGCCTCACAGGGTCCCGGGTTCAATCCCAGCGGCACGGTGACACAGTGGGTTAGCGCTGCTGTCTCACAGCACCAGGGACCCAGGTTCAATCCCAGCGGCACGGTGACACAGTGGGTTAGCGCTGCTGCGTCACAGGGACCCAGGTTCAATCCCAGCGGCACGGTGACACAATAGGTTAGCGCTGCTGCCTCACAGTTCCAGGGACCCGGGTTCAATCCCAGCGGCACGGTGACACAGTGGGTTAGCGCTGCTGCGTCACAGGGACCCGGGTTCAATCCCAGCGGCACGGTGACACAGTGGGTTAGCGCTGCTGCCTCACAGCGCCAGGGACCCGGGTTCAATCCCAGCGGCATGGTGACACAGTGGGTTAGCGCTGCTGCCTCACAGCGCCAGGGACCCGGATTCAATCCCAGTGGCACGGTGACACAGTGGGTTAGCGCTGCTGCCTCACAGCGCCAGGGACCCGGGTTCAATCCCAGCAGCATGGTGACACAGTGGGTTAGCGCTGCTGCCTCACAGTGCCAGGGACCCGGATTCAATCCCAGTTTGGGTCACTGTCTGTGCGAAGTCTGCACGTTCTCCCCATGTCTGCGTGGGTTTCCTCCGGGTGCTCCGGTTCCCTCCCACAGTCTGAAAGACCTGCTGGTTAGGGTGCATTGGGCCGTGCTAAATTCTCCCTCAGTGTCACCCGAACAGGAGCCGGAGTGTGGGCGACTAGAGGATTTTCACAGTAACTTCATTGCAGTGTTAATGCAAGCCTACTTATGATTAATAAATAAATAAACTTTAAACTTATTGAGTAAAGTTTATTTATTAGTCACAAGTAAGGCTTACATTAACACTGTAATGAACAAAGAAAATTCCAGCACAGGAACAGGCCATTCGGCCCCTCCGTGCCTGCACTGACCATGCTGCCCCCGACTGAACTAAAACCCCCTACCCTTCCGGGGATCATATCCCTCTATTCCCATCCTATTCATGGATTTGTCCAGATGCCCCTTAAAACTTACTACCGTATCCGCTTCCACTCCCTCCCCCCGGCAGCGAGTTCCAGGCACCCACCCCCCTCTGTGTAAAAAATCTGCCTCGTAAATCTCCTTTAAACCTTGTCCCTCGCACCTTAAACCTGTGCCCCCCCCCCTGTAATTGACTCTCCCACCCTGGGGGAAAAGCTTCTGACTATCCACTCAGTCCGTGCCTCTCATAATCTTGTAGATTTCTATCAGGTCTCCCCTCAACCTCTGTCGCTCCACTGAGAACAAACCAAGTTTCTCCAACCTCTCCTCATAGCTAATGTCCTCCATACCAGGCAACATCCTGGTAAATCTTTTCTGTCCCCTCCCCAAAGCCTCCACATCCTTCTGGTAGTGTGGAGACCAGAATTGAACACCATATTCCAAGTGCAGCCTCACTAAGGTTCTATAAAGCTGCAACATGACTTGCCAATTTTTAAACTCAGTGCCCCGGCCGATGAAGGTAAGCATGCCGTATGCTTTCCTGACTACCTTCTCCACCTGCATTGCCACTTTCAGTGACCTGTGTACCTGTACACCCAGATCCCTCTGCCTATCAATACTCTTCAGGTTTCTGCCATTTACTGTAAATTTCCCATTTTTATTAGACCTTCCATTACCTCACATTTGAAGTTACTGTGAAATTCCCCTAGTCGCCACACTCTGGAGCCTGTTCAGGACAATACGAGTACCTAAGAATATTTAAAACAGAGATAGATAGGATCTTGATTGGTAAGGGGATCAAAGACTAGGGGAAAAGCGGGGAGAAGGGGGTTGAGAAATTTGTCAGCCGTGATGATTGGTGGAGCAGATTTGATGCGCTGAATGACCTAATTCTGCTCCTACGGTCAGGCCTCACTCGGACAAGATTGGAAATTCCTGTGCAAGGTCACTGGAGGTTTCTGTTACTGAACCGTCACTCACTTTGAATCCGTGGTGGGTGAGGTGGGAGAGTTTTGGTGTAAATCTTATGGTCCAACCCACTGCCCACGAGGCTGGAGCTATGAGACAATTGATTTTAATTTAATTGGATGGAGATTTGATGGTGATAAACATGCAGAGACACAGGGATGAACAGGGTGAGCAGAAATGACTGGATTTCTCAATAAAATCCATATAGCTGCAACATTATCTCCCCACTCCTAAACTCAATTCCTCGATTGATAAAGGCCAGTACACCATACGCCTTCTTAACCACAGCTTCAACCTGCGCAGTTGCTTTGAGTGTCCGATGAACTCGTCCTCCTGATCTTCCACACTGCCAAGAGTCCTATCATTAATATTATATTCTGCCATCCTATTTGACCTGCCAAACTGAACCACTGACTAGGCCCAGTGTTTACTGCCCATCCTTAATTACCCCTCAAGAAGGTGGTTTTGAGCCACCTTCTTGATCCACACGGTGTAGGTGTACCCATAGTGCTGTTAGGGAACGAGTTCCAGGTTTTTGACCCAGTGACAGTGAAGGAATGACTGATATATCTTCAAGTCAGAATGGTGAGGGACTTGGAGGGGAACTTGCAGGTGGTGGTGTCCCCAGGTATCTGCTGCCCTTGTCCTTCTAGATGAGACAGGTGGCAGGTTTGGAAGGTGCTGCCTAAGGAGCCTTGGTGAGTTGCTACACAGCATCTAGTAGGTGCTACACATGGCTGTCACGCAGTGCTACATACGGCGGTCACATGGTGCTACACACGGCTGTCACGCGGTGCTACACACGGCTGTCACGCAGTGCTACATACGGCTGTCACATGCTGCTACATACGGCTGTCACGCAGTGCTACACACGGCTGTCACGCAGTGCTACATACGGCTGTCACATGCTGCTACATACGGCTGTCACATGGTGCTACACACGGCTGTCACGCGGTGCTACACACGGCTGTTACGCAGTGCTACATACGGCTGTCACATGCTGCTACACACGGCTGTCACATGGTGCTACACATGGCTGTCACATGCTGCTACACACGGCTGTCACATGGTGCTACACACGGCTGTCACGCGGTGCTACATACGGCTGTCACATGCTGCTACACACGGCTGTCACATGGTGCTACACACGGCTGTCACATGGTGCTACACACGGCTGTCATGCGGTGCTACACACGGCTGTCACGCAGTGCTACATACGGCTGTCACATGCTGCTACACACGGCTGTCACATGGTGCTACACATGGCTGTCACATGCTGCTACACACGGCTGTCACATGGTGCTACACACGGCTGTCACGCGGTGCTACATACGGCTGTCACATGCTGCTACACACGGCTGTCACATGGTGCTACACACGGCTGTCACATGGTGCTACACACGGCTGTCACGCAGTGCTACACATGGCTGTCACATGGTGCTACACACGGCTGTCACGCAGTGCTAAACACGGCTGTCACTGCATCAGTGGTGGAGGGAGTGAATGTTTGTGGGTGGGGTGCCAATCACATGGGCTGCTTTGTCCTGGATGGGTAGGAGTAATCGAGGGAACTAGTTGGTAATATATATGGGAATTTCAGAAGGCATTCAGTAAGATGTCTCACAATAAAGAGTTACACAAGTTTAGGGCACATTGCGTTGGATCGATGATTGGTTAACAGATAGAAATATAAATGGGCCATTTCAGAGTGTAACCAGTGACTTGGTTCTGGGGCTTCAATTATTTACTACTACTGACAATGAGGGGACTGAAGGTTACGTATATAAATCTTCTAATGGTATAGACATCTGGGTGCACAGGAAGCTGTGAAGAGATTGAGATTGGTGAAGTGATTAGTAAGTGGCAGATGGAAAATACACTGGTATGAAAAAGCAGACAGTGTGAAAGGTCAGATGTGGTATTTCAGAGGAATTTTACTGTCCTTGTACACATTTCATAGTAAGTTAACATGCAGGTACAGCAAATTAGGGAGCAAAATGGTATGTTAGCCTTTGCTACAAGGGGATGAAGGATGAAGGAATTTTTACTGCAATGATATACCTCAGTGAGCCTGCACTGGAAACATCATGTGCAGTTTGGGTCTAATTTGTAAGGAAAAGGAAACTTGCTTCACAGAGCGTCTGATAAAGGTCTAATAGACTGATTCCTTGGATGAGAGGTTGTCCTTTTGAGGACAGGATGAGGTTAATTGGCCTTTACTCACTAGAGTTTAGAAAAATGAGAAGTGGGTTTCCTCCGGGTGCTCCGGTTTCTTCCCACAGTCCAAAGATGTGCGGGTTAGGTTCATTGGCCATGATAAATTGCCTCTTCGTGTCGGAGGGGGGGGAGGTTAGCAGGGTAAGCACGTAGGGCTGCGGGAATAGAGCCTGGCTGGGACGAAGGCCGAATGACCTCCTTCTGTACAGTAGATTCTATGATTCAAAGTGACCTCATTGAAACATGTGAAAGTTTTTGAGAAGTTGGCAGTGTGAACACTGAAAGGCTGTTACTCCTGACTGGAGAATGTAAAGATGGAGGTCATAATGTTAAGTTCGGGGCTCAGTCATTTAACATGGAGATGGGGAGCACATTGTTCATTTCAGGAGGTTGTGAATCATTGAAATGCTCTACAGTGGAGGGTTGTGGTTGAAGTTTGGGATTTGTGGATCTCAAGGAATCTGGGGATGTGAAAGAAAATAGACTTAAACCAGAATTTTACTATCCCGGCGTGGGAATCGGAGCGGGCGAGGGGCGGACAATGGGACCTTGGGCAGGATTTTCTGGTTTCAGGATAGACAAAGCTGGAAAATCCTCCTCTTAATGTTCAACCATGACTTTATTTACTTGGAATCCGGAAGAAAAGATCAAAATCCATGTGTAAACAGCTCTCGAACTTGATCCCATTTTGTTCCTTTGGAATGACATCCAAGGTAGCAAAACCCCAGAGATCTGACAGAATGAAGACCCATCATTACATTGGGGCAGTTCCTCAATTTACCATTCCTTTCCACGTGTTAAATCTGTTCCCATGAACCACATTTCACAGCATCTGAGTCTACACTGAGCCTGAAGGTTCTCAGTCATCTGAGAGGCAAGTCAGAATGTTACCAATGAGTGTGGGTCTCTCCCGTGCTTTGGACATTAAAGCTGTTATAAAACTCTGCATCGACACTCAGGAAGGCTGGGGACCATAGTCCATCCACTCGCTGTGTGTGACCTTTCTCAAGTTTAAAGTATCAGCTCCACCATAACATTGGGGTCTGTTACCCACCGAACACTGACTCAGCCTCAGCTCTGTAAGGCTCTGTCTGTGACTTGATCAAACAGCGATAGAATCCCTACAGTGCAGAAGGAGGCCATTCGGCCCTTCGAACCTGGAGCAACAACAATCCCACCCAGGCCGTATCCACATGCTTTTACCCTAGCTATAGCCCTGATGCTATGGGGTGGTTCAGCATGGCCAATCCACCTAACCTGCACATCTTTCGTACTGTGGGAAGACCCGGACGAAACCCATGCAGACACGGGGACAACATGCAAACTCCGCACAGTGACCCTAGCCGGGATCCGAACTCGGGTCCCTGGCGCTGTGAGACAGCAGTGCTAACCCACTGTGTCACCGTGCCGCTGGGATTGAACCCGGGTCCCTGTGAGACAGCAGCGCTAACCCACTGTGTCACCGTGCCGCTGGGATTGAACCCGGGTCCCTGTGAGACAGCAGCGCTAACCCACTGTGTCACCGTGCCGCTGGGATTGAACCCGGGTCCCTGGCGCTGTGAGACAGCAGCGCTAACCCACTGTGTCACCGTGCCGCTGGGATTGAACCCGGGTCCCTGTGAGACAGCAGCACTAACCCACTGTGTCACCGTGCTGCTGGGATTGAACCCGGGTCCCTGTGAGGCAGCAGCGCTAACCCGCTGTGTCACCGTGCCGCTGGGATTGAACCCGGGTCCCTGTGAGACAGCAGCGCTAACCCACTGTGTCACCGTGCTGCTGGGATTGAACCCGGGTCCCTGTGAGGCAGCAGCGCTAACCCACTGTGTCACCGTGCCGCTGGGATTGAACCCGGGTCCCTGTGATGCTGCAGCGCTAACCCACTGTGTCACCGTGACGCTGGGATTGAACCCAGGTCCCTGTGAGGCAGCAGCGCGAACCCATTGTGTCACCGTGCCGCTGGGATTGAACCCGGGACCCTGTGAGGCAGCAGTGCTAACCCACTGTGTCACCGTGCCGCTGGGATTGAACCTGGGTCCCTGTGATGCTGCAGCGCTAACCCACTGTGTCACCGTGCCGCTGGGATTGAACCCGGGTCCCTGTGAGAGAGCAGCACTAACCCACTGTGTCACCGTGCCGCTGGGACTGAACTCGGGTCCCTGTGATGCTGCAGCGCTAACCCACTGTGTCACCGTGCCGCTGGGATTGAACCCGGGTCCCTGTGAGACAGCAGCACTAACCCACTGTGTCACCGTGCCGCTGGGACTGAACTCGGGTCCCTGTGATGCTGCAGCGCTAACCCACTGTGTCACCGTGCCGCTGGGATTGAACCCGGGTCCCTGGCGCTGTGAGGCAGCAGCGCTAACACACTGTGTCACCGTGCCGCTGGGTTTGAACCCGGATCCCTGGCGCTGTGAGGCCGCAGTGCTAACCCACTGTGTCACCGTGCCGCTGGGATTGAACCTGTGTCCCTGGCGCTGTGAGGCAGCAGCGCTAACCCACTGTTTCACCGTGAAGCTGGGATTGAACCCGGGTCCCTGGCGCTGTGAGGCAGCAGCGCTAACCCACTGTGTCACCGTGCCGCTGGGATTGAACCCGGGTCCCTGGCGCTGTGAGGCAGCAGCGCTAACCCACTGTGTCACCGTGCCGCTGGGACTGAACCCGTGTCCCTGGCGCTGTGAGACAGCAGCGCTAACCCACTGTTTCACCGTGCCGCTGGGATTGAACCCGTGTCCCTGGCGCTGTGAGGCAGCAGCGCTAACCCACTGTGTCACCGTGCGCTTTGATTGAACCCGGGTCCCTGGCGCTGTGAGGCAGCAGCGCTAACCCACTGTGTCACCGTGCCGCTGGGATTGAACCCGGGTCCCTGTGAGACAGCAGTGCTAACCCACTGTGTCACCGTGCCGCTGGGATTGAACCCAGGTCCCTGGTGCTGTGAGACAGCAGCGCTAACCCACTGTGTCACCGTGCCACTGGGACTGAACCCGTGTCCCTGGCGCTGTGAGACAGCAGCGCTAACCCACTGTGTCACCGTGCCGCTGGGATTGAACCCGGGTCCCTGTGAGACAGCAGCGCTAACCCACTGTGTCACTGTGCCGCTGGGATTGAACCCAGGTCCCTGTGAGGCAGCAGCACTAACCCACTGTGTCACCGTGCTGCTCTAGTAGCCCCAAATTATCCTGCTATGAGGGAGAAAGTCAATATTAAAATTGCACTACTTCTTTCCTCCCAGAGCTTGGAATCAATTCTTTCTGGAATATTCCTCACACATTCCTGTGCACCCTGTACAGAAACACTGTAAACAAGACATTGCATTGTCAAAAATAGCCTCTGTTTTCTGCACCAGTCAACAGACAGTGTAATTGAGTCTGCAGGGGAGAGTTTTTTAAACGGGTCAGAGGGATGTGTGAGGAAACGGGCAATCAGAGTATTAAGTTGGACTATCAGCCATGATCATAATGAATGGTGGAGCAGGCTTTAAAGATCCGAATGGTTTGATTTTTGATCTGATTTATTATTGTCACATGTACTGGGACACAATGAAAAGTATTGTTTTTTGCGTGCTATACAAACAAAGCATACCGTTCATAGAGAAGGAAAGGAGAACATAAGAACATAAGAAATAGGAGCAGGAGTAGGCCATCTGGCCCTTCGAGCCTGCCCCGCCATTCAATAAGATCATGGCTGATCTGTCGTGACTCAGCTCCACCTTCCCGCCCTCTCCCCATAACCCTTAATCCCCTCTCTTATCAAAAACCCATCAACCTGTTTCTTAAAAATATTTAGCGAGGCAGCCTCCACCACTTCAACGGGCAGAGAATTCCAGAGATTCACCACCCTTTGAGTGAAGAAGTTCCTCCTCAACTCTGTTCTAAACCTTCCCCCCTTTATCTTGAGGCTGTGCCCCCTAGTCCTACTGTCTTTTTTGAGCGGGAAGAGTCTCTCCACCTCTATCCTATCCATCCCATTCATCATCTTATACGTCTCAATGAGATCTCCCCTCATTCTTCTAAACTCTAACGAGTACAAGCCTAGTTTATTCAGCCTCTCCTCATAGCTCAATCCCCTCAACTCCGGTATCAGCCGAGTAAACCTCCTCTGCACTCCCTCCAGGGCCAAAATATCCTTGCGCAGGTGCGGCGCCCAAAACTGCACACAGTACTCCAGCTGCGGCCTCACCAACGCCCTATACAGCTGTAGCAAGACCTCCCTACTCCTATATTCAATCCCCCTCGCTATGAAGGCCAGCATCCCATTCGCCTTCCTGACCACCTGCTGCACCTGCAAGCTGGATTTTTGCGACTCATGCACAAGGACCCCGAGGTCCCTCTGCACCGTCGCCTGCTGCAGTTTTTCGCCCCGTAAGTAATAGTCCTTCCTACCATTATTCCTACCAAAGTGGACCACCTCACACTTTCCAACATTAAATTCCATTTGCCATTTCCTGGCCCATTCGCCCAGCCTATCTAGATCCTTCTGCAGACTCTCCACACCCTCCGCACAATTTGCCTTTCCCCCAATCTTGGTGTCATCAGCAAATTTCGACACCCTGCACTCGGTTCCCTCCTCCAGATCATCTATATAAATGGTAAATAGCTGAGGCCCCAGCACCGATCCCTGGGGCACCCCACTAGTCACCAACCACCAATCCGAATAGCATCCATTGACCCCCACTCTCTGCCTCCTATTTGACAACCAATCCTCTATCCACGTTAACACCCTACCCCCAACTCCATGTCCCGTGACCTTCTGCAATAACCTCTTGTGAGGTACCTTGTCAAACGCCTTCTGAAAATCCAGAAAGACCACATCCACCGGCTCTCCTCTATCCACTGCCCTAGACACATCCTCATAGAACTCCAGTAAATTTGTCAGATACGACTTCCCTTTAATGAAACCGTGTTGCGTCCGCCCTATCAAGCAATTCCCCTCAAGATGCCTCGCTATTTCCTCCTTAATGACGGTTTCTAACATTTTACCTACCACAGACGTTAAACTAACCGGCCTATAATTCCCCGCCTTTTGCCTGGCACCCTTCTTAAACAACGGCGTAACATTAGCCGTTTTCCAATCTTCTGGCACTTCCCCGGAATCCAGCGACGTCTGGAAAATAACCACCAAGGCATCCACTATCACCTCCGCCATTTCTTTCAGAACCCTCGGATGCATTCCATCCGGTCCTGGGGACTTGTCCACAATCAGCCCCTCCAGTCTGTCGAGCACCACCTCTCTAGTAACAGTAATGTCATTAAGACCCTCCATTCCTACCACCTTTCCATCGCTAACACCCGGCAAATTATTCACGTCCTCCTCCGTGAAGACAGAAACAAAAAAGTTATTCAAGACCTTAGCCATATCCCCATCCCCTACCACTAGCTCCCCTTTCTCATCCTCTAAAGGACCAACGTTTACCCTAGCCAGCCTCTTCCTTTTTATATATTTATAAAAACTCTTGCTTTATAATCCTGTTTTATATTAAGTGCTAGCCCAGCCTCATAGCTTCTCCTACCCTCCTTTATCAATTTCTTTGTCAATCTTTGTTGACATTTAAACCTTTCCCAATCCTCTTCTCGCCCACTGCTCTTAGCTACTCTAAACTCCTCCGCTTTTAATTTAACACTTTCGAGGGTGCAGAATGTAGTGTTACAGTCACTGCTAGTGTATAGAGAAAGATCAACGTAATGTGATGTAGGTCCATTCAAAAGTCTGACAGCAGCAGGGAAGTAGCTGTTCTTGAGTCGGTCGGTACGGGACCTCAGACTTTTGTATCTTTTCCCGATGGAAGATGGAAGAGAGAATGTCCGGGGTGTATGGGGGGGGTCCTTAATTATGCTGGCTGCTTTTCCCGAGGCAGCGGGAAGTCAATGGATGGGAGGCTGGTTTGTGTGATGGATTGGGCTACTTTCACAACCTTTCGTAGTTTCTTGTGGCCTTGGGCAGAGCAGGAGCCCAGACCGAGCTGTGATACAACCAGAAAGGATGCTTTCTATGGATCATCTGTAAAAGTTGGTGAGAGACACAGCTGACATGCCAAATTTCCTTAGTTTCCTGAGAAAATAGAGGTGTTGGTGGGGCTTTATTAACTATAGTGTCAGCATGGGGGGACCAGGACAGGTTGGTGGTGATGTGGACACCTAAAAACTTGAAACTCAACTATTTCTATTTCAACCCTGTTGATGTAGACAGGGCCATGTTCTCCTTTACACTTCCTGGAGTCGATGACTATCTCCTTCGTTTTGTTGACATTGAGGGAGAGATGATTGTCACCGCACCGGTTCACCAGATTCTCTATCTCATTCCTGTACTCTGTCTGGTCATTGTTTGAGATCAGACCTGTTACAGTCGTGTCATCAGCAAACTTGAAAATGGAATTGGAGGGGAATTTGTCTGCACAGTGATGGGTGTGTAAGGAGTATAGTGAGGGTGCTGAGAACACAGCCTTGTGGGGCACCGGTGTTGAGGATGATCGTGGAGGAGGTGTTGTTGCCGATCCTGACTGATTATGGTCTGTGGGTCAGGAAGTTCAGGATCCAGTCACAGAGGGAGCAGGTGAGGCCCAGGCCACGGAGTTTAGAGATGAGTTTTGTGGGAATAATGGTGTTGAAGGCTGAGCTGTAGTCTGACATTAGGTGTCCTTGAGTGACCTCCTCCTGCTCCTATTTTGTGTGTTTCTAATACGGCTTCAGATTGGTTAACAGGAGAAGGAAAGGATAAGAAACTCTTTTAGCCCCCCAGGATAAACGTGGACATGGTGAGGCCACATGCAAGGCCCAAACGCTGATCCCAGACCACAGGAGAGGAACACAATCTTTCTCACAGTGGATTGCCTTACAAAGGAAAAGGATCCTTCAAAGTCTCACCCTGAGGAAGAGGAACTAGGGACAGCATCAAGTCCGTGAACAACAAAAGTAAATGACTCTAATTTTTATTAATGTTTTGAATATTTTATATGATTAGAATTTAGATTGGGTGTGGGGGAGATGTTAGAATGTAACCAGTGACAACTTTGTATTGGGTGTAATGTGACCAATGATAACAAGCTGTAAGAGTCAGTTGACCCAGTAAACCTATCTCGGCCCATCGATTCTGCTCCCCCATTCAATCACGGCTGATATTTTTCCCATTCCTGTTCTCCTGCCTTTTCCCTATAACCCCTGATCCCCTTATTAATCAAGAACCTATTTACCTCTGTCTTAAAGACACTTAATGACCAGGCCCTCCACAGCCTTCTGTGGCAAAGAGTTCCACAGATTCACCAATTATATGCGAAGATCAGCTGAGTCACTATAAATAAGAACCTGTTAGGAATTGAGAAGCTTGGAGTGGCCCAGGGTGAGGCCCCAAGTTTGGAGTAATGACGTTTCTTTATTAATCCCTTTCTTGATTTATAAGTTGGAGTAAGTTTTGTATTATTTTGTTGTCTGCATTTGAAGAGTTCCTTCCAAAGAAACAGGGGAGGGGAGGGTTCTGTGATAGCCAATCCAATTGATAAGGGGCCTGTCAACTAAAAACGTTTTTAACAATCACCGAGTCTAAATGGAACACAAAACTTTAATGGCCCAATTGGGTGATTATCCCTGCTTCATACACATTCCTGTTGATAAACTCCATCCCCTTTTATTCCCAGCGCTCCTGAACCCCTCAGTTCTTATTCCAGAAATGGCCAAAGTATTTCTGTTTCCAATGCTGCAGGGACGGACAGGGTTCAGACCCACTTTCTAATCAGTGTTTTTCCCCTCTCTTCCCCTCAAATCTACCCCCCCCAACCCCAGAGGGGAGGGAGTCATCTCTGTTCCGATATGGAGCACTGTACCCAGGGTCAGGTCAGATATTTACCTTCTCAAAGCTGCCAAAAGTAACCAATCGCATTCTCCAATCAGCTTAAAGTTTATAGTTTATTTATTAGTGTCACAAGTAAGGTTTACATTAACAGTGCAATGAAGTTACTGTGAAACTCCCCCAGTCACCACACTCCTGCTGGGGTTACACTGAGGGAGAATTTAGCACGGCCCAATGCACCCTAACCAGCAGGTCTTTCAGACTGTGGGAGGAAACTGGAGCACCCGGAGGAAACCCATGCAGACACGGGGAGAACGTGCAGACAGTGACCTAAGCCAGGAATCAAACCTGGATCCCTGGTGCTGTGAGGCAGCAGTGCTAACCACTAACCTTTGAACTTCCTGCACCATGCCCTCTGCACTCTTACCTGGTTCCTGTAGAATGCCCTCTGCCCCCCCCCCTCACCTTGTTCCTGTACCAGGACCCTGCACTCCTTCCCCCATCCCTCCTCTCACCTGGATCCTGTACCAGGACCCCACCCCCCCCTCCCATCCACCCACCACCTGGTTCCTGTACCAGGACCCCACCCCCCCCTCCCATCCACCCACCATCTGGTTCCTGTACCAGGACCCCTCCACCCCCCCCCCCCATCCACCCACCATCTGGTTCCTGTACCAGGACCCCTCCACCCCCCCCCCCCCCATCCACCCACCACCTGGTTCCTGTACCAGGACCCCACCCCCCCCTCCCATCCACCCACCATCTGGTTCCTGTACCAGGACCCCTCCACCCCCCCCCCCATCCACCCACCATCTGGTTCCTGTACCAGGACCCCTCCACCCCCCCCCCTCCCATCCACCCACCACCTGGTTCCTGTACCAGGACCCCTCCACCCCCCCCCCCCCACCCCCATCCACCCACCACCTGGTTCCTGTACCAGGACCCCTCCACCCCCCCCCCCACCCCCATCCACCCACCACCTGGTTCCTGTACCAGGACCCCTCCACCCCCCCCCTCTCCCATCCACCCACCACCTGGTTCCTGTACCAGGACCCCTCCACCCCCCCCCTCTCCCATCCACCCACCACCTGGTTCCTGTACCAGGACCCCTCCACCCCCCCCCTCTCCCATCCACCCACCATCTGGTTCCTGTACCAGGACCCCTCCACCCCCCCCCCCCCCCCATCCACCCACCACCTGGATCCTGTACCAGGACCCCTCCACCCCCCCCCCCCCCCATCCACCCACCACCTGGTTCCTGCACCAGGACCCCTCCACCCCCCCCCCCCCCCATCCACCCACCACCTGGTTCCTGCACCAGGACCCCTCCACCCCCCCCCATCCACCCACCACCTGGTTCCTGTACCAGGACCCCTCCACCCCCCCCCATCCACCCACCACCTGGTTCCTGTACCAGGACCCCTGCACTGCTCCCCCCACCACCCCCGGTTACCCTCCCTGTTTTTCCTAGAATTCCCAGTGTAAAATGACAGTTTGGGATTGAGTTGAAGAGTTAGGATTGTCAGAGTGAACATTCTCTGAACTGCACAAGTGCAGGTGAAGGGATGTGTGAGCCAGAATGAGTCAGTCTGGCCCCACCCAAAGCAAATATATGGATTGCACAACCTCCCACAGCTCCTGCACAACAATAACTTACATTTAATTAGCGGCCGGACAATTGAGGTGCATCAAACTGTTTGAGATATTTAGATGCCACTTTCTTTGAGGGAGCCAGCGATGGGCAGCACCTGCCACATCCTATCTTAGAATAAATAAGCCAGGAAACTGCTGCAATTGCTGGGCAGAGAGAAACCTCTGTGATAACCAGCACCGAACCGAGCAGAGGCAGGCTTCACAATGTACCTGGGAGAGAGAGAATCCACTGCTCTGTGCAGAGTGTAGGTGTTGTGTTAAAACCAAAAAGACTCGGTTGCAGGAAAGGAATGTGAGGCTTGGTACATGTTGGAACAGAGTCTGTCGGTTTAAACTAGGAGAGTGACATGAAGTAATATTAACTTCTACCCTGCCTGAGGCACAATGTGGCAACGCCCATCAGCTGACCCAGGAAGAAGCTCTTTGACAAGAATTTAAGCTGCTGTTATTCAGCATTTGTGTGAGAGTCACTGATCACAGGATTAGACGCCTGATGACGCTGCCTGCTGCACACAGGCAACACTCAAAACAACCAGTTTGGACTCCTTTCCCCCCACCCCCAATCAGATTCACTGAATGTTGTGCCATGGAGAGGATAAACTGGGCACTATTCCTTCTTTTATTCATTTATGGGATGTGGGCTTCCCTGGCTAGGCCCCATATTTATGACCCATTCTTTGAGAAGGTGGTAACAAGCTGTCTTTTTGAACCCGTCCAGTCCCTGAGGTGTAGGTACAGCCACAGCACTGTTAGGGAGGGACCACTAAGAAGGCTCACAGCACCAGGTTAAAGTCCGACAGGTTTATTTGGAATCACGAGCTTTCGGAGCCCCAAGGGAGAGCCTCCTTTTAGTAGGACTTTAACCTGGTGTTGTGAGACTTCTTACTGGTGCCCATCCCAGTCCAACACTGACATCTCCACATTGTTAAGGAGGGAGTTCCAAGATTTTGACCCAGTGACAGTGAAGGAACAGCCGATATATTTCCCAGTCAGGATGGCGAGTGACTCGGAGGGGAACCTCCAGGTGGGGGGGTGTTCCCAGGTATCTGCTGCCCTCACCCTTCTAGATGGTAGAGGTGGTGGGTTTGGAAGGTGCGAAGGAGCCTTAATGAGTCGCTGCAGTGCATCTTGTAGATGGTACAGCTGGCTGTTACTGAGCGTCAGTGGGAGGGAGTGAGTGCCAGGGCTGCTTTATCCTGGATGGTGTTAAGCTTGTGTTGTTGGAGCTGCCCCCATCCAGACAAGTGGAGTATTACATCACTCTGACTTGTGGCGTGCAGATGGTGGACAGGAGAGTTTACTCATCAGGAGGCCAGTCTATGCAGGATGCCCTTCCTTCAATGCCACTCCCTCCCCAGCCTGCTGATTCTTCACTACCAGATAATAACCCAAATCTATCCTGGATTGAACTTCCCTCATTGCCCTCCCTACCCACATGCCCTCAGAGAGAGAGAGCGAGCAAACTCGGGGAAGGGAGAAACAGCAAGGGTTTAAGTGTGTAACAGTGATGGGGGAGGCATGGTGAAATCAACTTGCCCCCAGGTCAGCGCGATTTGAACTGGATGTGAAGGTGCAGGGATTCGCTCCAAATAGATTTGGATTCCCAGCCTCTGACCTGCTCTGGTAGCCACAGTATTTATATGGCAGAGTCCAGCTCAGTTCCTGGTCAATGGCAACACCCAGGATGTTGACAGTGGGGGGATTCAGTGATGGTAACCCCCAGAATGTTGATAGTGGGGGGGATTCAGTGATGGTAACCCCCTAGGATGTTGACAGTAGGGGGGATTCAGTGATGGTAACGCCCAGGATGTTGATAGTGGGGGGGATTCAATGATGGTAACTCCCAGGATGTTGATAATGGGGGGGGTTCAGTGATGGTAACCCCCAGGATGTTGACAGTGGGGGGGATTCAGTGATGGTAACCCCCAGGATGTTGACAGTGGGGGGGGGGGCGGATTCAGTGATGATAACCCCCAGGATGTTAATAGTGGGGGGATTCAGTGATGGTAACCCCCAGGATGTTGATAAATGGGGGGGTTCAGTGATGGTAACCCCCAGGATGTTGATAGTGGGGGGGATTCAGTGATGGTAACCCCCAGAATGTTGATAGTGGGGGGGATTCAGTGATGGTAACCCCCTAGGATGTTGACAGTAGGGGGGATTCAGTGATGGTAACCCCCAGGATGTTGATAGTGGGTGGAATTCAGTGATGGTAACCCCCAGGATGTTGATAGTGGGGGGGATTCAATGATGGTAACTCCCAGGATGTTGATAATGGGGGGGGTTCAGTGATGGTAACCCCCAGGATGTTGACAGTGGGGGGGATTCAGTGATGGTAACCCCCAGGATGTTGACAGTGGGGGGGGGGGGGGGATTCAGTGATGATAACCCCCAGGATGTTGATAAATGGGGGTTTCAGTGATGGTAACCCCCAGGATGTTGATAATGGGGGGGATTCAGTGATGGTAACCCCCAGGATGTTGATAAATGGGGGGTTCAGTGATGGTCGTAACATTGAAAGTCAAGGAGCGATCAGCAAACATCCCCATCTCTGATAATCCGCATTTCTAGAATGACAGAGTTGAAAAGTAAGGAAGCGACTTATGTTGAATCTTGGTCAGACTTCGGGTAGAACAGAGAGTTCGGGGTCACCAGGTTATCAAAAAGATACAGGAGGACTGGAGGTGTCAGTACCCATCTTAAAGGATTTTATCAAGTCGCTTCTTACTTTTCTAAACTCCAGTGGACACAAGCCTGACCTCTCCAACTATTCCTCACAGAAGCAAGGCAGTCCTAACGTCTCCAGCCGAGCGACTGAACAGGAATGGGTCACTCCTGGAACTATTCTCATGAATCCTTGCCCCGTTCTCTCCGGTGTCTTCACATACAATTTACAGCGTGGTGGCCAGCTCCAGGTATGGCCTCCAGCTGAGGTCATTCTGGTATTTGATAGTAAACTCAGGAGCTTTTGAATCAGAATGGTGTCCCCCCAGTGGGTGAGTGGTCACACAGTAGACCCCTGTGGTTTGGAGATGAAAAGCTCATTAAAGGGACTGTTGTGGAGTGTGTGTCCAGCTGATTTGCTGAACCATTTTGCCAAGACCTGACTTCGCAGCAGAGCTTCCTGCTAACTGGTCAGCTCTGTATCTGCCATCCCATGAAGGATTGATTTGACCAATCCAGTTAGGAGGGGCAAACCTTGGTGGGACCACAGACTGAAAAAAACAGTAAGCCCCATCCCGTGGTAAAAAGAATTCTGGTCTGAGCAGCACTTTTAATTCAGGGTGGCATGGTGACAGAACTGTTAGCACTGCTGGCTCATGGCACCAGGAATGTGGGTTCAGTTCCAGCCTCAGGTGACCGTGTGTACAGAGTTTGCACGTTCTCCCCATTCTGCATGGGTTTCCTCCCGGTGGTCCAAAGATGTGCAGGTTAGGGAGGATTGGCTGTGCCAGATTACCCCTTAGTGTCCAAAGATGCGTAGGTTAGGTGGATTGGCCGTGCTAAATTGTCCCATAGTGTCCAAAGATAGAACATAGAACAGTACAGCACAGTACAGGCCCTTTGGCCCTCAATGGGCGGCACGGTAGCACAGTGGTTAGCACTGCTGCTTCACAGCTCCAGGGTCCTGGGTTCGATTCCCGGCTCGGGTCACTGTCTGTGTGGAGTTTGCACATTCTCCTCGTGTCTGCGTGGGTTTTCTCCGGGTGCTCCGGTTTCCTCCCACAGTCTAAAGATGTGCGGGTTAGGTTCATTGGCTATGCTAAAATTGCCCCTTAGTGTCCTGGGTTGTGTAGGTTAGAGGGATTAGCAGGTAAATGTGTAGGGATATGGGGATAGGGTCTGGGTGGGATTATGTTCGGTGCAGACTCGATGGGCCGAAGGGCCTGTTTCTGCACTGTAGGGTTCTATATCTATATATCAATGTTATGCCAAGCTATGTCTAACCCCAAGATCAAGCTATCCCCTCCATGTGCCTATCCAATAATCGCTTGAAAGTTCCTAAAGTGTCCGACTCCATTATCACAGCAGGCAGTGCATTCCACACCCCAACCAGTCTCTGAGGAAAGAATCTACCCTGAACATCACTCCTATATCTCCCACCATGAACCTTATGTGTAGGTTAGGGTGGATTGGTCATGCTAAATTACCCCTTAGTGTCTAAAGATGTGTAGGTTAGGGTGGATTGGCAGTGCCAGATTACCCCTTAGTGTCCAAAGATGTGTAGGTTAGGTGGATTGGCCAGGCTAAATTACCCCTTAGTGTCCAAAGATGTGCAGGTTAGGTGGATTGGCCATGTTAAATTGTCCCTTAGTGTCCAAAGATGTGCAGGTTAGGGGGGATTGGCCGTGCTAAATTGTCCCTTAGTGTCCAAAGATGTGCAGGTTAGGGTGGATTGGCCGTGCTAAATTGTCCCTTAGTGTCCAAAGATGTGCAGGTTAGGGTGGATTGGCCGTGCTAAATTGTCCCTTAGTGTCCAAAGATGTGCAGGTTAGGGTGGATTGGCCATGCTAAATTGCTCCTTAGTGTCCAAAGGTTAAAGGGATTAGTGGGGTATGTACATGGGGTTATGGAGACACGGCATGGGTAAGGTGCTCTGTTGAAGAGTCAGTGAAAACTTGATGGACCAAATGCCCACTTTAAGCAGTGTAATGATTCTATGAACTGGTTTTTGTACCCCCAAAAAATGCAACAGCAGTAAAACAGGGAAATGGGATTTCTGGTGTAAACTGTTTTCTTTGAGGACCACAGCCCGATAGAGATGGGGATCTCAACAGGAGGAAGGGGGGAGGTGGGGGCCGAAAACTCCTAGCAGCCCTGCCCCACTGGGAACTAGCCGTCCACCCCATCAGCACAGTCTGTGGCCACAGCTCTGGCCTCTGACCCCTGCTACTTGGCAGAAGAGGGGAATGGAATGACACTGAGTTAGTACGCAGAATGCTACATTGCGATTCATCAATAGATGTCGACTGGCCTTGTGCTTCAAGGTGGGATACTGTATAATTCATATCACACTGTGCATATACCCCAGCACACTTCATCTTGCCTTCAGGAGAGCTCGACTGTTGACAAGTTAGTCTAACCTCAGTCCTTCCCTCACTTTACCCCACCCTACATCAGTACGTACAACTTATAACATTTCACTTCAAACCAAAGCAAGCAAAAAATGTGAAATACGGATATGGAATGGAAAATGGGATGAAATGAAGACTGGTCCACTTTCTGAGACTGCCTGATACCAGTGCTGAGTATTACCGACTCAAAGGGCATGGGATGTATTCTAGTTCTGAGTGGAATCTGTTTCCATTCGGGTTGCCTGCTAATCTCTTATCTGCACAGTGTGTTCAGAATAACTGCACAATTCAATGCAGAAATAAACCATTCAATTTATAGCCCAATTCTGCTGTGCACTCTATCTGTCCTGGGAGTGTTTGATGGAGGGACTGTGTAGAGGGAGCTTTACTTTGTATCTAACCCCGTGCTGTCCCTGTCCTGGGACTGTTTGATGGGGAGACAGTGTAGAGGGGGCTTTACTCTGTATCTAACCCCGTGCTGTCCCTGTCCTGGGAGTGTTTGATGGGGGGGGACAGTGTAGAGGGAGCTTTACTCTGTATCTAACCCTGTGCTGTACCTGTCCTGGGAGTGTTTGATGGGGGGACAGTGTAGAGGGAGCTTTACTCTGTATCTAACCCCGTGCTGTACCTGTCCTGGGAGTGTTTGATGGGGGGACAGTGTAGAGGGAGCTTTACTCTGTATCTAACCCCGTGCTGTACCTGTCCTGGGAGTGTTTGATGGGGGGACAGTGTAGAGGGAGCTTTACTCTGTATCTAACCCCGTGCTGTACCTGTCCTGGGAGTGTTTGATGGGGGAACAGTGTAGAGGGAGCTTTACTCTGTATCTAACCCCGTGCTGTACCTGTCCTGGGAGTGTTTGATGGGGGGACAGTGTAGAGGGAGCTTTACTCTGTATCTAACCCCGTGCTGTACCTGTCCTGGGAGTGTTTGATGGGGGGACAGTGTAGAGGGAGCTTTACTCTGTATCTAACCCCGTGCTGTACCTGTCCTGGGAGTGTTTGATGGGGGACAGTGTAGAGGGAGCTTTACTCTGTGTCTAACCCCATGCTGTACCTGTCCTGGGAGTGTTTGATGGGGGACAGTGTAGAGGGAGCTTTACTCTGTATCTAACCCCGTGCTGTACCTGTCCTGGGAGTGTTTGATGGGGGACAGTGTAGAGGGAGCTTTACTCTGTATCTAACCCCGTGCTGTACCTGTCCTGGGAGTGTTTGATGGGGACAGTGTAGAGGGAGCTTTACTCTGTATCTAACCCCGTGCTGTACCTGTCCTGGGAGTGTTTGATGGGGGGACAGTGTAGAGGGAGCTTTACTCTGTATCTAACCCCGTGCTGTACCTGTCCTGGGAGTGTTTGATGGGGGACAGTGTAGAGGGAGCTTTACTCTGTGTCTAACCCCATGCTGTACCTGTCCTGGGAGTGTTTGATGGGGGACAGTGTAGAGGGAGCTTTACTCTGTATCTAACCCCGTGCTGTACCTGTCCTGGGAGTGTTTTGATGGGGGGACAGTGTAGAGGGAGCTTTACTCTATATCTAACCCCGTGCTGTACCTGTCCTGGGAGTGTTTGATGGGGACAGTGTAGAGGGAGCTTTACTCTGTATCTAACCCGTGCTGTACCTGTCCTGGGAGTGTTTGATGGGGGGACAGTGTAGAGGGAGCTTTACTCTGTATCTAACCCCATGCTGTACCTGTCCTGGGAGAGTTTGATGGGGGGGACAGTGTAGAGGGAGCTTTACTCTGTATCTAACCCCGTGCTGTACCTGTCCTGGGAGTGTTTGATGGGGGACAGTGTAGAGGGAGCTTTACTCTGTATCTAACCCCGTGCTGTACCTGTCCTGGGAGTGTTTAATGGGGGGACAGTGTAGAGGGAGCTTTACTCTGTATCTAACCCCGTGCTGTACCTGTCCTGGGAGTGTTTGATGGGGGACAGTGTAGAGGGAGCTTTACTCTGTATCTAACCCCGTGCTGTACCTGTCCTGGGAGTGTTTGATGGGGGGACAGTGTAGAGGGAGCTTTACTCTGTATCTAACCCTGTGCTGTACCTGTCCTGGGAGTGTTTGATGGGGGACAGTGTAGAGGGAGCTTTACTCTGTATCTAACCCCGTGCTGTACCTGTCCTGGGAGTGTTTGATGGGGGGACAGTGTAGAGGGAGCTTTACTCTGTATCTAACCCTGTGCTGTACCTGTCCTGGGAGTGTTTGATGGGGGACAGTGTAGAGGGAGCTTTACTCTGTATCTAACCCCGTGCTGTACCTGTCCTGGAGTGTTTGATGGGGGGGACAGTGTAGAGGGAGCTTTACTCTGTATCTAACCCCGTACTGTACCTGTCCTGGAGTGTTTGATGGGGGACAGTGTAGAGGGAGCTTTACTCTGTATCTAACCCCGTGCTGTACCTGTCCTGGGAGTGTTTGATGGGGGACAGTGTAGAGGGAGCTTTACTCTGTATCTAACCCTGTGCTGTACCTGTCCTGGGAGTGTTTGATGGGGGACAGTGTAGAGGGAGCTTTACTCTGTATCTAACCCCGTGCTGTATCTATCCTGACAGATTAGAGAGATTTGATAGTTGCAATGGAAACCATGCATTTCTTATCATTGAGAGATCTGACCTTGATTCTCAGTGATGAGAAGTGTGGTGTTTGCAGTTTGCCGGATTGTGTGGAGTGGTGCAGGTTCTGTGTCTCTGTAGTTTAGGTTATTCTTGCCTTTTGGGAGGTTTCCACATTCCGTATTTAAACCCGGAGCTTTTGCACAGTGAGCACTGAGGTGGGAGTGAAACGGAGTTTTACTCAGTCTTTGCAAGCGTGACCTGGCTGCCTGTGGCTAGGCTTCAGTTGAGTGTTAAAGTTCAGGCCGTTAAAAACAGAACATAACCACTTCCTGCTCTGAAAAATGTGGTGCCACAACTCAGCAACAAGAACGAGCAGGAACAGAATCAGCCGAGAACATTCCATCCATCAAATGCTTATCTGAATTTTCAAGTTCAGACACACTCTCTCCCATTCTCAATTCCAGCAATTTTCATTCCTGGAAACTGTGGGTTTTTTTTGGGTGACTCTCCATCGTTCTCTTTCCCCTTTGTTCTTACAATGTTCATTAGCTTACAGCCCACCCCATCCCCATCCCCATCTCCCGCTTGCCCCCCACCCTGGCTCACTATCTCAAACAAGGGGTGGCACGGTGGTTAGCACTGCTGCCTCGCAGCGCCAGGGGCCAGAGCTCGATTCCCAGCCTTGGGTCACTGTGTGTTTGGACTTTGCACGTTCTCCCCATGTCTGTGTGGGTTTCCTCCGGGTGCTCCAGTTTCTTCCCCACTCCAAAGATGTACAGGTTAGGATAGATTGACCGTGCTAAATTGTCCCTTAGTGTCCAAAGATGTGTAGGTTCAGGGGATTAGCCGTGCTAAATGCCACTTAGTATCCAAACATTTGCAGGTTAGGGGGATTGGCCATGCTAAATTGTCCCTTAGTGTCCAAAGATGTGTAGGTTAGGGTGGATTGGCCATGCTAAATTGTCCCTTAGTGTCCAAAGATGTGCAGGTTAGGGGGATTGGCCATGCTAAATTGTCCCTTAGTGTCCAAAGATGTGTAGGTTAGGGTGGATTGGCCATGCTAAATTGCCTCGTAGTGTCCAAAGATATGCAGGTTAGGTGGATTGGCCATGCTAAATTGCCCTTAGATACCAAAGATGTGCAGGTTAGGGTGGATTGACCATGTTAAATTATCCCTTAGCGTCCAAAGATATGCGGGTAGGTGGATTGGCCATGCTAAATTGTCCCTTAGAGTCCAAAATGTGCGGTATAGGTGGATTGGCCATGCTAAATTGCCCCCTTAGTGTCCAAAGATGTGCAGGTTAGGGTGGATTGACCATGCTAAATTGTCCCTTAGTGTCCAAAGATGTGCAGGTTAGGGGGATTGGCCATGCTAAATTGTCCCTTAGTGTCCAAAGATGTGTAGGTTAAGAGGATTGGCCATGCTAAATTGTCCCTTAGTGTCCAAAGATATGCAGGTTAGGTGGATTGGCCATGCTAAATTGTCCCTTAGTGTCCAAAGATGTGCAGGTTAGGGGGATTGACCATGCTAAATTGTCCCTTAGTGTCCAAAGATGTGTAGGTTAGGGTGGATTGACCATGCTAAATTGTCCCTTAGCATCCAAAGATGTGCAGGTTAGGGTGGATTGGCCATGCTAAATTGCCCCCTTAGTGTCCAAAGATGTGCGGTATAGGTGGAGTGGCCATGCTAAATTGCCCCTCACTGTCAGGGTGACTAGCTAGGGTAAATGCATGGGGTTATGGTATTGGACCTGACTGGGAGTGTGGTCGGTGCAGAGTCGATGGGCCGATTGGCCCCCAGTAGAGGATTCTACGTTTTATGAAGGGTTTCTGGAGAGAGAGGACACTTGCTGTTTGATGATGTGGTGTGAGATAAATTTGGACATGCAGGAAGCTCATGGTAAGACAGTGTAACCCGGGGAGGCTGGGAGACCCTCTCCCCCAGCACATGGCGGATAGGATTCTACCCCGGACAGACCCCAGTTATCACTCAGGTCACCGTGTGGACTCTGGCAAAGGCTTGGCCCAGAGCCTGGAAGAACTGCCTCGATTCGGAACTCACTGATTCAGTCTTACCCCAGAGCTAGAAGATTGGCTGCTGCACCCAGGGCCCAGAGAGAGAGATCGGGCCTGGACCTGACTGCCTGTTTGGTGGCAGAGATATTGGTGACAGGAATTGGGCAGAAGGGTGGGTGCTGCAGAGTACGGCTGCCATCCCACCAAGACCTCTGGCTGGAAGGCCCAGGGAGGAACTTGGCACCCACTGTGATTGTGGGTGTGGAAACGGGGACTGAAGGATTGCACCTATCCAGGCAGGGGAGGGACGACAAACTCTCAGGAGGGCCCTGGGCGGGTTTGGAGGAGTGAGGTAGGGGTAAGCAGTCCCCCCACTTGAAGGCACTCAGTGCCTGATTGACGGAAGGGTGAGGGGAGCGCACGTCCCCTCACCATGGGCCTGGGATCGAAGGACAATCCGGGCCCTGGGCAGGTGCTGTGCCAACTCACGTGCTCACTGTGTGGTGCTGTGCCAACAACGCAAATACCACCCCACCTGCTGCCACTTTTGCATGTTGGAAACACTGGGGAGTGGAATACCTTCACCCTGGAGACAAAAACAAAACTGAACTCCGAGACGCAGAAGTGAAAATGAATACCAGAAGAAACTCAAAAAGAGCAGACAGGGAATCTGGACCCCAGTGAGAGTCAGTGTGTGTGGGACCCGTACCCCAGTGAGAGTCAGTGTGTGTGGGACCCGTACCCCAGTGAGAGTCAGTGTGTGTGGGACCCGTACCCCAGTGAGAGTCAGTGTGTGTGGGACCCCGTACCCCAGTGTGAGTCAGTGTGTGTGGGACCCCGTACCCCAGTGAGAGTCAGTGTGTGTGGGACCCGTACCCCAGTGAGAGTCAGTGTGTGTGGACCCCGTCCCCCAGTGAGAGTCAGTGTGTGTGGGACCCCGTACCCCAGTGAGAGTCAGTGTGTGTGGGACCCCGTACCCCAGTGTGAGTCAGTGTGTGTGGGACCCCGTACCCCAGTGAGAGTCAGTGTGTGTGGGACCCGTACCCAGTGAGAGTCAGTGTGTGTGGGACCCGTCCCCCAGTGAGAGTCAGTGTGTGTGGGACCCCGTACCCCAGTGAGAGTCAGTGTGTGTGGGACCCGTACCCCCAGTGAGAGTCAGTGTGTGTGGGACCCGTACCCCAGTGAGAGTCAGTGTGTGTGGGACCCGTACCCCAGTGAGAGTCAGTGTGTGTGGGACCCGTACCCCAGTGAGAGTCAGTGTGTGTGGGACCCGTACCCCAGTGAGAGTCAGTGTGTGTGGGACCCGTACCCCAGTGAGAGTCAGTGTATGTGGGACCCGTACCCCAGTGAGAGTCAGTGTGTGTGGGACCCGTACCCCAGTGAGAGTCAGTGTGTGTGAGACCCGTACCCCAGTGAGAGTCAGTGTGTGTGGGACCCGTACCCCAGTGAGAGTCAGTGTGTGTGGGAGCCGTACCCCAGTGAGAGTCAGTGTGTGTGGGACCCGTACCCCAGTGAGAGTCAGTGTGTGTGGGACCCCTACCCCAGTGAGAGTCAGTGTGTGTGGGACCCGTACCCCAGTGAGAGTCAGTGTGTGTGGGGGCTCATACCCCAGTGAGAGTCAGTGTGTGTGGGGCTCGTACGCCAGTGAGAGTCAGTGTGTGTGGGACCCCGTACCCCAGTAAGAGTCAGTGTGTGTGGGGACCCCCGTACCCCAGTGAGAGTCAGTGTGTGTGGGACCCGTACCCCAGTGAGAGTCAGTGTGTGTGGGAGCCGTACCCCAGTGAGAGTCAGTGTGTGTGGGAGCCGTACCCCAGTGAGAGTCAGTGTGTGTGGGACCCCTACCCCAGTGAGAGTCAGTGTGTGTGGGACCCGTACCCCAGTGAGAGTCAGTGTGTGTGGGGCTCATACCCCAGTGAGAGTCAGTGTGTGTGGGGCTCGTACCCCAGTGAGAGTCAGTGTGTGTGGGACCCCGTACCCCAGTGAGAGTCAGTGTATGTGGGACCCGTACCCCAGTGAGAGTCAGTGTGTGTGGGACCCCGTACCCCAGTGAGAGTCAGTGTGTGTGGGACCCGTACCCCAGTGAGAGTCAGTGTGTGTGGGGCTCATACCCCAGTGAGGGTCAGTGTGTGTGGGACCCGTACCCCAGTGAGAGTCAGTGTGTGTGGGACCCGTACCCCAGTGAGAGTCAGTGTGTGTGGGACCCGTACCCCAGTGAGAGTCAGTGTGTGTGGACCCGTACCCCAGTGAGAGTCAGTGTGTGTGGGACCCCGTACCCCAGTGAGAGTCAGTGTGTGTGGGACCCGTACCCCAGTGAGAGTCAGTGTGTGTGGGACCCGTACCCCAGTGAGAGTCAGTGTGTGTGGGAGCCGTACCCCAGTGAGAGTCAGTGTGTGTGGGACCCGTACCCCAGTGAGAGTCAGTGTGTGTGGGACCCGTACCCCAGTGAGAGTCAGTGTGTGTGGGACCCGTACCCCAGTGAGAGTCAGTGTGTGTGGGACCCCGTGCCCCAGTGAGAGTCAGTGTGTGTGGGACCCGTACCCCAGTGAGAGTCAGTGTGTGTGGGACCCGTACCGCAGTGAGAGTCAGTGTGTGTGGGACCCGTACCCCCAGTGAGAGTCAGTGTGTGTGGGACCCCCGTACCCCAGTGAGAGTCAGTGTGTGTGGGACCCGTACCCCAGTGAGAGTCAGTGTGTGTGGGACCCGTACCCCAGTGAGAGTCAGTGTGTGTGGGACCCGTACCCCAGTGAGAGTCAGTGTGTGTGGGACCCCATACCCAGTGAGAGTCAGTGTGTGTGGGAGCCGTACCCCAGTGAGAGTCAGTGTGTGTGGGAGCCGTACCCCAGTGAGAGTCAGTGTGTGTGGGACCCCGTACCCCAGTGAGAGTCAGTGTGTGTGGGACCCGTACCCCAGTGAGAGTCAGTGTGTGTGGGACCCCATACCCCAGTGAGAGTCAGTGTGTGTGGGAGCCGTACCCCAGTGAGGGTCAGTGTGTGTGGGGCTCGTACCTCAGTGAGAGTCAGTGTGTGTGGGACCCGTACCCCACTGAGGGTCAGTGTGTGTGGGGCTCGTACCCCAGTGAGAGTCAGTGTGTGTGGGGCTCGTATCCCAGTGAGAGTCAGTGTGTGTGGGACCTCGTACCCCAGTGAGAGTCAGTGTGTGTGGGGCCTCTTACCCCAGTGAGGGTCAGTGTGTGTGGGACCCCGTACCCCAGTGAGAGTCAGTGTGTGTGGGAGCCGTACCCCAGTGAGAGTCAGTGTGTGTGGGACCCGTACCCCAGTGAGAGTCAGTGTGTGTGTGGGACCCGTACCCCAGTGAGAGTCAGTGTGTGTGGGGCTCTTACCCCAATGAGAGTCAGTGTGTGTGGGACCCTGTACCCCAGTGAGGGTCAGTGTGTGTGGGGCTCGTACCCCAGTGAGAGTCAGTGTGTGTGGGACCCATACCCCAGTGAGAGTCAGTGTGTGTGGGACCCGTACTCCAGTGAGAGTCAGTGTGTGTGGGACCCTTACCCCAGTGAGAGTCAGTGTGTGTGGGACCCGTACCCCAGTGAGAGTCAGTGTGTGTGGGGCTCTTACCCCAGCGAGAGTCAGTGTGTGTGGGAGCCGTACCCCAGTGAGAGTCAGTGTGTGTGGGACCCCGTACCCCAGTGAGAGTCAGTGTGTGTGGGACCCGTACCCCAGTGAGAGTCACTGTGTGTGGGACCCGTACCCCAGTGAGGGTCAGTGTGTGTGGGGCCCGTACCCCAGTGAGAGTCAGTGTGTGTGGGACCCCGTACCCCAGTGAGAGTCAGTGTGTGTGTGGGACCCCGTACCCCAGTGAGAGTCAGTGTGTGTGGGGCTCGTACCCCAGTGAGGGTCAGTGTGTGTGGGGCTCGTACCCCAGTGAGAGTCAGTGTGTGTGGGACCCGTACCCCAGTGAGGGTCAGTGTGTGTGGGGCTCGTACCCCAGTGAGAGTCAGTGTGTGTGGGGCTCGTACCCCAGTGAGAGTCAGTGTGTGTGGGGCTCATACCCCAGTGAGGGTCAGTGTGTGTGGGGCTCGTACCCCAATGAGAGTCAGTGTGTGTGGGGCTCGTACCCCAGTGAGAGTCAGTGTGTGTGGGACCCTGTACCCCAGTGAGAGTCAGTGTGTGTGGGGCTCGTACCCCAGTGAGGGTCAGTGTGTGTGGGGCTCGTACCCCAGTGAGAGTCAGTGTGTGTGGGACCCGTATCCCAGTGAGAGTCAGTGTGTGTGGGACCCGTCCCCCAGTGAGAGTCAGTGTGTGTGGGGCTCGTACCCCAGTGAGAGTCAGTGTGTGTGGGGCTCGTACCCCAGTGAGAGTCAGTGTGTGTGGGACCCCGTACCCCAGTGAGAGTCAGTGTGTGTGGGACCCGTACCCCAGTGAGAGTCACTGTGTGTGGGACCCGTACCCCAGTGAGGGTCAGTGTGTGTGGGACCCCGTACCCCAGTGAGAGTCAGTGTGTGTGGGACCCCGTACCCCAGTGAGAGTCAGTGTGTGTGGGACCCGTACCCCAGTGAGAGTCAGTGTGTGTGGGACCCGTACCCCAGTGAGAGTCAGTGTGTGTGGGGCTCGTACCCCAGTGAGAGTCAGTGTGTGTGGGAGCCGTACCCCAGTGAGAGTCAGTGTGTGTGGGACCCGTACCCCAGTGAGAGTCAGTGTGTGTGGGGCTCGTACCCCAGTGAGAGTCAGTGTGTGTGGGACCCGTACCCCAGTGAGAGTCAGTGTGTGTGGGGCTCGTACCCCAGTGAGAGTCAGTGTGTGTGGGGCTCGTACCCCAGTGAGAGTCAGTGTGTGTGGGGCTCGTACCCCAGTGAGAGTCAGTGCGTGTGTGGGACCCCGTACCCCAGTGAGAGTCAGTGTGTGTGGGGCTCGTACCCCAGTGAGAGTCAGTGTGTGTGGGGCTCGTACCCCAGTGAGAGTCAGTGTGTGTGGGACCCCGTACCCCAGTGAGAGTCAGTGTGTGTGGGACCCGTACCCCAGTGAGAGTCAGTGTGTGTGGGACCCCGTACCCCAGTGAGAGTCAGTGTGTGTGGGACCCCGTACCCCAGTGAGAGTCAGTGTGTGTGGGACCCGTACCCCAGTGAGAGTCAGTGTGTGTGGGACCCCGTACCCCAGTGAGAGTCAGTGTGTGTGGGGCTCGTACCCCAGTGAGAGTCAGTGTGTGTGGGACCCGTACCCCAGTGAGAGTCAGTGTGTGTGGGACCCGTACCCCAGTGAGGGTCAGTGTGTGTGGGACCCCGTACCCCAGTGAGAGTCAGTGTGTGTGGGACCCGTACCCCACTTACAACCTGTTGATTGCTGACTTTCCCCAGTCGGAAGTGCTTTGTGAAGGGTAGTTTCACACCGCCCCCTGCCTGTGGCACATGGATCTGTGCCACAATAATCTTGGCCTTGATTTGCATTTTTGGCATACACTCTTCCAGGGTCCGGACGTGGATTCGGTACCTGTCCCTGGCAGCGGTCAGCCTTCAGCCTGTAGTCAGTCCAATTTCCCACTGCCCAACGTGACCAGTGCTCTGTAATCAGCTGACCTGATCCAGGCTGGGATGAGTGGAGTTTAAAATTTATTTTGAGTCATCGAGGTTTACAGCATGGAAACAGGCCCTTCAGCCCAACTTGTCCATGCCGTCCCTTTTTTAAAACCCCTAAACTAATCCCAATTGCCTGCGATTGTCCCATATCCCTCTATACCCATCTTACCCCTATAACTGTCTAAATGCTTTTTAAAAGATAAAATTGTACCCACCTCTACTCCTGCCTCTGGTAGTTTTTTCCAGACACTCACCATTCTCTGTGTGAAATATTTGCCCCTCTGGACCCTTTTGTATCTCTCCCCTCTCACCTTAAACCTCTGCCCTCTAGTTTTAGACTCCCCTACCTTTGGGAAAAGATATTGACTATCTTGCTGATCTGTGCCCCTCATTATTTTATAGACCTCTATAAGATCCCCCCTCAGCCTCCTACGCTCCAGAGAAAAAAGTCCCAGTCTATCCAGCCTGTCCTTATAACTCAATCCAGCAAGTCCCGGTAACATCCTAGTGAATCTTTTCTGCACTCTTTCTAGTTTAATAATATCCTTTCTATAATAGGGTGACCAGAACTGTACACAAGTGTGGCCTTACCAATGTCTTGTACAACTCCTGTATTCAATGTTCTGACTGATGAAACTAAGCATGCTGAATGTCTTCTTCACCACTCTGTCCACCTGTGACTCCACTTCCAAGGAGCTATGAACATGTGTCCCGAGATCTCTTTGTTCTGTAACACTCCCCTACGCCCTACCATTAACTGAGTAATTCCTGCCCTGGTTCAATCGACCAAAATGCATCACCTCACATCTGTCTAATTAAACTCCATCTGCCATTCGTCAGCCCACTGATCAAGATCCCATTGCAATTGGAGATAACTTTCTTCACTGTCCACTGTGCCACCAATCTTAGTGTCATCTGCAAACTTACTAATCATGCCCCCTATATTCTCACCCAAATCATTAATATAAATGACAAATAACAGTGGTCCCAGCACTGATCCCTGAGGCACACCGCTGGTCACAGGCCTCCAGTTTGAAAAACAATTCTCTACAACCACCCTCTGGCTTCTGTCAAGAAGCCAATTTTGTATCCATTTAGATCCCTCACCCTGAATCCTGTGAGATTTAACCTTATGCAACAACCTACCATGCGGTACCTTGTCAAAGGCCTTGCTAAAGTCCATGTAGACAACATCAACTGCACTGTCCTCATCTACCTTCTTGGTTACCCCTTTAAAAACTCAATCAAATTTATGAGACATGATTTTCCACTCACAAAGCCATGCTGACTGTCCCTAATCAGTCCTTGTGTCTCTAAATGTCTGTAGATCCTGTCTCTCAAAATACCTTCCAACAATTTACCCAGCACAGATGTGAGTCTCACTGGCCTGTAGTTCCCAGGCTTTTCCCTGCGGCCCTTTTTAAACAAACATTTGCCACTCTGCAATCTTCAGACACCTCACCCGTGACTATCGATGATTCAAATATCTCGGCTAGGGGACCCGCAATTTCCTCCCTAGTCTCCCACAACATCCCGTGATACACTTCATCAGGTCCCGGGGATTTATCTACCTTGATGCGCTTTAAGACTTCCAGCACCACCTTCTCTGCAATATGTATACTCCTCAAGACATCACAATTTATTTCCCCAAGTTCCTTAACATCCATGTTTTTCTCAACTGTTAACACTGATGAAAAATATTTATTTAGGATCTCACACGTTTCTTGTGGATCCGTTCATAGATGACCTTGTTGATCCTTAAGAGACCCTACTCTCTCCCTTGTTAGTCTTTTGCCCTTTATGTATTTGTAGAAGCTCTTTGGATTCTCCTTTGCCTTATCTACCAAAACATTTTTGAGTCCCCTTTTTGCCCTCCTGATTTCTCTCCTAACTCTCCTCCTACACCCCCTATACTCTTCAAGGGATTCACTTGATCCCAGCTGTCTCTGCATGCCATGTGACTCTTTCTTCTTCTTGACCAAGGCTTCAATATCCTGAGTCATCCAGAGTTCCCAACTCCTGCCAGCCTTGCCCTTCACTCTAAGAGGAATGCGTTCACCCTGAACCTTGGTTAACACACTTTTGAAAGTGTGCCACTTACCAGATGTCCCTTTGCCTTCCCACAGACTCACCCAATTAACTTTTGAAAGTTCGTGTCTGATACTATCAAAATTGGCCTTGCCCCAATGTAAACTATCAACTTTTGGGCCAGACTTATCATTCTCCATAGCTATCTTCAAACTAATAGAATTATGGTCACTGGTCCCAAAGTGATCCCTCACTAACACTTCTGTCACCTGCCCTTCCTTATTTCCCAAGAGGAGGTCAGGTTTTGCCCCCTCTCTAGTCGGGCCATCTACATACGAATGAGAAATTCCTCCTGAATACACTCAACAAATTTCTCTCTATCCAACCCTCTAATACTATGGCTGTCCCAGTCAATGTTGGGAAGTTTAAAATCTCTGACTATTACCACCCTATTTTTCTTGGAGCTATCTATAATCTCCTTGTATATTTTCTCCTCTATTTCCTGCTGACTATTTGGGGCCTGTAGTACAACCCTATCAAAGTGATTCATTTGTTATTGTCAAGGTCAGTTTACATTAACACTGCAATGAAGTTACTGTGAAACTCCCCTAGTCGCCACACTCCGTTACCTGTTCGGATTACGCTGAGGGAGAACTTAGCACGGCCCAATGCACCCTAACCAGCACATCCATTAGACTGTGGGAGGAAACCAGAGCACCCGGAGGAAACCCACGCAGACACGGGGAGAACGTGCAGACTTTGCACAGACAGTGACGCAAGCAGGGAATTGAACCCAGATCCCTGGCGCTGTGAGGCAGCAGCGCTAACCCACTGTGTCACCGTGCCGCTGGGATTGAACCCGGGTCCCTGTGAGACAGCAGCGCTAACCCACTGTGTCACCGTGCCGCTGGGATTGAACCCGGGTCCCTGGCGCTGTGAGGCAGCAGTGCTAACCCACTGTGTCACCGTGCCGCTGGGATTGAACCCGGGTCCCTGTGAGACAGCAGCGCTAACCCACTGTGTCACCGTGCCACTGGGATTGAACCCGGGTCCCTGGCACTGTGAGACAGCAGCGCTAACCCACTGTGTCACCGTGCCGCTGGGATTGAACCCGGGTCCCTGTGAGACAGCAGCGCTAACCCACTGTGTCACCGTGCCACTGGGATTGAACCCGGGTCCCTGTGAGGCAGCAGCACTAACCCACTGTGTCACCGTGCCACTGGGATTGAACCCGGGTCCCTGTGAGACAGCAGCGCTAACCCACTGTGTCACCGTGCCGCTGGGATTGAACCCGGGTCCCTGTGAGGCAGCAGCGCTAACCCACTGTGTCACCGTGCTGCTGGGATTGAACCCGGGTCCCTGTGAGACAGCAGTGCTAACCCACTGTGTCACCGTGCCACTGGGATTGAACCCGGGTCCCTGTGAGGCAGCAGCGCTAACCCACTGTGTCACCGTGCCGCTGGGATTGAACCCGGGTCCCTGGCGCTGTGAGGCAGCAGTGCTAACCCACTGTGTCACCGTGCCGCTGGGATTGAACCCGGGTCCCTGGCGCTGTGAGGCAGCAGCGCTAACCCACTGTGTCACCGTGCCGCTGGGATTGAACCCGGGTCCCTGTGAGGCAGCAGCACTAACCCACTGTGTCACCGTGCCGCTGGGATTGAACCCGGGTCCCTGTGAGGCAGCAGCGCTAACCCACTGTGTCACCGTGCCGCTGGGATTGAACCCGGGTCCCTGTGAGACAGCAGCGCTAACCCACTATGTCACCGTGCCGCTGGGATTGAACCCGGGTCCCTGTGAGGCAGCAGCGCTAACCCACTGTGTCACCGTGCCACTGGGATTGAACCCGGGTCCCTTGAGGCAGCAGCACTAACCCACTGTGTCACCGTGCCGCTGAGATTGAACCCGGGTCCCTGTGAGGCAGCAGCGCTAACCCACTGTGTCACCGTGCCGCTGGGATTGAACCCGGGTCCCTGTGAGGCAGCTGTGCTAACCCACTGTGTCACCGTGCCGCTGGGATTGAACCCGGGTCCCTGTGAGGCAGCAGCACTAACCCACTGTGTCACCGTGCCGCTGGGATTGAACCCGGGTCCCTGTGAGGCAGCAGCGCTAACCCACTGTGTCACCGTGCTGCAATGAACAGTATGGGTGTCCTCAGGAGGAGTTTGAGTGGAGGGGGAGAAACAGTGGCAGTGTGTTGTTGACCCTTGGGAAGCTAAATCTCGATGGAATAACAGTGCCCCGGGTGTCTGGGTTGTGGAATCAATCCCAAATCTCAGACCCCCGACACATTGGTTCATTTTATTTCACCTCTGGATCCAGGTCACAGATTACAATGCCTAAAGGTCACTGAAAGTGGCAATGCAGGTGGAGAAGGTAGTCAGGAAAGCATACGGCAAGCTTGCCTTCATCGGCCGGGGCACTGAGTTTAAAAATTGGCAAGTCATGTTGCAGCTTTATAGAACCTTAGTGAGGCCGCACTTGGAATATAGTGTTCAATTCTGGTCTCCACACTACCAGAAGGATGTGGAGGCTTTGGGGAGGGTACAGAAAAGATTTACCAGGATGTTGCCTGGTATGGAGGGCATTAGCTATGAGGAGAGGTTGGAGAAACTTGGTTTGTTCTCAGTGGAGCGACAGAGGTTGAGGGGGAGACCTGATAGAAATCTACAAGATTATGAGAGGCACGGACTGAGTGGATAGTCAGAAGCTTTTTCCCCAGGGTGGGAGAGTCAATTACTGGGGGGGCACAGGTTTAAAGTGCGAGGGACAAGGTTTAAAGGAGATGTATGAAACATAGAAACATAGAACATTACAGCACAAACAGGCCCTTCGGCCCTCGAGTTGCGCCGATCACATCAACCCCACCAATCTATAGACCTATCTATAACCCCCAATCCCATTAAACCCCATATACTCATCCAGAAGTCTTTTAAAAGACCCCAGCGAGTTCGCCTCCACCACCGATGACGGCAGCCGATTCCAATCACTCACTACCCTCTGAGTGAAAAACTTACCCCTAACATCACCTCTGTACTTCCCTCCCCGCACCTTAAATCTGTGTCCTCTCGTAGCGACCATTTCAACCCGGGGAAATAGCCTCTGAGAGTCCACCCTATCTATTCCTCTCAACATTTTATAAACTTCTATCAGGTCGCCTCTCAACCTTCGCTTCTCCAGGGAAAAGAGTCCCAGCTCCCTCAACCTATCTTCATAAGGCATGCCTCCCAGTCCAGGCAACATCCTTGTAAATCTCCTCTGCACCCTTTCAATAGCTTCTACGTCTTTCCTATAGTGAGGCGACCAGAACTGCACACAGTACTCCAAATGAGGCCTGACAAGGGTCCTGTAAAGTTGCAGCATTACCTCCCGACTCCTAAACTCAATCCCTCGATTAATGAAGGCCAGTACACCATACGCCTTCTTGACCACCTCCTCCACCTGCGAGGCCGATTTAAGAGTCCTGTGGACCCGGACCCCGAGATCCTTCTGCTCTTCAACGCTACTAAGACTCCTGCCCTTGATAGTGTACTCGTTCATCCCGTTGGTTCTGCCGAAATGGACGACTACACATTTATCCGCGTTGAAGTCCATCTGCCACTTCTCCGCCCATTCCTGCATCCTATCTATGTCCTGCTGCAACTTTTGACATCCTTCCAGACCATCCACAACACCACCGACCTTCGTGTCATCAGCGAACTTGCTAACCCATCCCTCCACTTCCTCATCCAGGTCATTTATGAAAATGACAAACAGCAAGGGTCATAAGAACATAAGAAATAGGAGCAGGAGTAGGCCATCTGGCCCTTCGAGCCTGCCCCGCCATTCAATAAGATCATGGCTGATCTGTCGTGGCTCAGCTCCACCTTCCCGCCCTCTCCCCATAACCCTTAATCCCTTCTCTTATCAAAAACCCATCAACCCGTTTCTTAAAAATATTTAGCGAGGCAGCCTCCACCACTTCAACGGGCAGAGAATTCCAGAGATTCACCACCCTTTGAGTGAAGAAGTTCCTCCTCAACTCTGTTCTAAACCGCCCCCCCCCCTTTATCTTGAGGCTGTGCCCCCTAGTCCTACTGTCTTTTTTGAGCGGGAACAGTCTCTCCACCTCTATCCTATCCATCCCATTCATCATCTTATACGTCTCAATGAGATCTCCCCTCATTCTTCTAAACTCTAACGAGTACAAGCCTAGTTTATTCAGCCTCTCCTCATAGCTCAATCCCCTCAACTCCGGTATCAGCCGAGTAAACCTCCTCTGCACTCCCTCCAGGGCCAAAACATCCTTGCGCAGGTGCGGCGCCCAAAACTGCACACAGTACTCCAGCTGCGGCCTCACCAATGCCCTATACAGCTGCAGCAAGACCTCCCTACTTTTATATTCAATCCCCTTCGCTATGAAGGCCAGCATCCCATTCGCCTTCCTGACCACCTGCTGCACCTGCAAGCTGGGTTTTTGCGACTCATGCACAAGGACCCCGAGGTCCCTCTGCACCGTCGCCTGCTGCAGTTTTTCGCCCCGTAAGTAATAGTCCTTCCTACCATTCCTCCTACCAAAGTGGACCACCTCACACTTGCCAACATTAAATTCCATTTGCCATTTCCTGGCCCATTCGCCCAGCCTATCTAGATCCTTCTGCAGACTCTCCACACCCTCCGCACAATTTGCCTTTCCCCCAATCTTGGTGTCATCAGCAAATTTCGACACCCTGCACTCGGTTCCCTCCTCCAGATCATCTATATAAATGGTAAATAGCTGAGGCCCCAGCACCGACCCCTGGGGTCCCAGAACAGATCCCTGGGGCACCCCACTGGTGACTGACCTCCATTCCGAAAAAGACCCATCCACAACCACTCTCTGCCTTCTGCAGGCAAGCCAGTTCTGGATCCACAAGGCCAAAGGCCCTTGGATCCCATGCCCTCTCACCTTCTCAAGAAGTCTTGCATGGGGGACCTTATCAAATGCCTTGCTGAAGTCCATGTACACTACGTCCACGGCACTTCCTTCGTCAATGTGTTCAGTCACATTATCGAAGAACTCAACTAGGCTCGTAAGGCACGACCTGCCCTTGACAAATCCATGCTGACTATTCCTGATCATGTCAAACCTCTCCAAATGCTCGTAAATCTTGTCCCTCAGAAGCCTCTCCATCAGCTTACCAACCACTGAGGTCAGACTCACCGGGCGGTAATTTCCCGGGCTATCTCTGTTCCCTTTCTTGAAAATAGGGACTACATCCGCAATCCTCCAATCTTCCGGAACCTTTCCCGTCTCCATTGATGACGCAAAGATCATCGCCAGGGGCTCTGCAATCACTTCCCTCGCCTCCCACAGTATCCTGGGGTACATCCCATCTGGTCCCGGCGACTTATCTATTTTGATAGAATTCAAAAGTTCTAACACATCCTCCTCCTTAATGTCCACGTACTCAATCTTTTCCACCTGCTGCAAGTTCATAGCAAGATCTCCCAGATCAGCTTCCACTGTGAATACTGAGGCAAAGTACTCATTAAGCACCTCCGCAAGTTAAATTTCATAGGATCCAGGCAGGGTGAGGTATGTAAATGGATATAAAATTAGCTTCTTGACAGAAGCCAGAGGGTGGTTGTAGAGAGTTGTTTTTCAAAGGAGGCCTGTGACCAGCGGTGTGCCTCAGGGATCAGTGCTGGGACCACTGTTATTTGTCATTTATATTAATGATTTGGATGAGAATATAGGAGGCATGATTAGTAAGTTTGCAGATGACACCAAGATTGGTGGCATAGTGGACAGTGAAGAAAGTTATCTCCAATTGCAATGGGATCTTGATCAATTGGGCCAGTGGACTGACGAATGGCAGATGGAGTTTAATTTAGATCAATGTGAGGTGTTGCATTTTGGTCGATTGAACTAGGGCAGGACTTACTCAGTTAATGGTAGGGCGTTGGGGAGAGTTACAGAACAAAGAGATCTCGGGACACATGTTCATAGCTCCTTGAAAGTGGAGTCCCAGGTGGACAGAGTGGTGAAGAAGGCATTCAGCATGCTTAGTTTCATTGGTCAGAACATTGAATACAGGAGTTGGGACGTCTTGTTGAAGTTGTACGAGACATTGGTAAGGCCACACTTGGAATACTGCGTACAGTTCTGGTCACCCTATTATAGAAAGGATATTATTAAACTTGAAAGAGTGTAGAAAAGATTTACTAGGATGTTACCGGGACTTGATGGATTGAGTTATAAGGAGAGGCTGGATAGACTGGGACTTTTTTCTCTGGAGTGTAGGAGGCTGAGGGGTGATCTTATAGAGATCTATAAAATAATGAGGAGCACAGATCAGCGAGATAGTCAATATCTTTTCCCAAAGGTAGGGGAGTCTAAAACTAGAGGGCAGAGGTTTAAGGTGAGAGGGGAGAGATACAAAAGGGTCCAGAGAGGCAATTATTTCACACAGAGGGTGGTGAGTGTCTGGAACGAGCTGCCAGAGGCAGTAGTAGAGACGGGTACAGTTTTAACTTTTAAAAAGCGTGTAGACAGTTACATGGGTACGATGGGTATAGAGGGATATGGGCCAAATGTGGGCAATTAGGATTAGTTTAGGGGTTTTAAAAAAAGAGGGAACATAGACAAGTTGGGCTGAAGGGCCTGTTTCCATCTGTAAACCTCTAGGACTCCATGAGTTGAAGTTTTTTATGATGTGGCGATGCTGGTGTTGGACTGGGGTAAACGCATTAAGAAGTCTCACGACACCAGGTTAAAGAACATAAGAAATAGGAGCAGGAGTAGGCCATCTGGCCCCTCGAGCCTGCCCCGCCATTCAATAAGATCATGGCTGATCTGTCGTGACTCAGCTCCACCTTCCCGCCCTCTCCCCATAACCCTTAATCCCTTCTCTTATCAAAAACCCATCAACCCGTTTCTTAAAAATATTTAGCGAGGCAGCCTCCACCACTTCAACGGGCAGAGAATTCCAGAGATTCACCACCCTTTGAGTGAAGAAGTTCCTCCTCAACTCTGTTCTAAACCGCCCCCCCTTTATCTTGAGGCTGTGCCCCCTAGTCCTACTGTCTTTTTTGAGCGGGAAGAGCCTCTCCACCTCTATCCTATCCATTACATTCATCATCTTATACGTCTCAATGAGATCTCCCCTCATTCTTCTAAACTGTAACGAGTACAAGCCTAGTTTATTCAGTTTATAGTAAACACCACAAACTTATGGAACTCTGTTCCTTCGTCAGGTGATTGGAAAGTTCTGATCAGAAACAGGGCATATAAAGATACATAAAGTTTTTTACACAGAGGGTGGTGAATGTCTGGAATGCCTTCCCTGGGGAGGTGGTGGGAGAAAGTATTTAAGGGAGATGTGGATGAATATATGAATGGGATGGGAATGGAAGGGCATGGACTGTGTAAGTGTGTATAGTTTCAGTTCGTTTGGGGCAGCATGGTCAGAGCAGGCTCAGAGGGGCCGAAAGGCCTGTCCCTGTACTGTTTCTTGTTGTCCTTTGGTGCAGACAGGCCAGTGAAAATTGTGTTCAATTAGCCGTTAATATCTAGGGGGCAGCTTTCTGACTGTCGCACGTTGAACGAGACACTGAGTGGGTACATAGAACATTACAGCACAAACAGGCCCTTCGGCCCTCGAGTTGCGCCAATCACATCAACCCCACCAATCTATAGACCTATCTATAACCCCCAATCCCATTAAACCCCATATACTCATCCAGAAGTCTTTTAAAAGACCCCAGCGAGTTCGCCTCCACCACCGATGACGGCAGCCGATTCCATTCACTCACCACCCTCTGAGTGAAAAACTTACCCCTAACATCACCTCTGTACTTCCCTCCCCGCACCTTAAATCTGTGTCCTCTCGTAGCGACCATTTCAACCCGGGGAAATAGCCTCTGAGAGTCCACCTTATCTATTCCTCTCAACGTTTTATAAACTTCTATCAGGTCGCCTCTCAACCTTCGCCTCTCCAGGGAAAAGAGTCCCAGCTCCCTCAACCTATCTTCATAAGGCATGCCTCCCAGTCCAGGCAACATCCTTGTAAATCTCCTCTGCACCCTTTCAATAGCTTCTACGTCTTTCCTATAGTGAGGCGACCAGAACTGCGCACAGTACTCCAAATGAGGCCTGACGAGGGTCCTGTAAAGTTGCAGCATTACCTCTCGACTCCTAAACTCAATCCCTCGATTAATGAAGGCCAGTACACCATACGCCTTCTTGACCACCTCCTCCACCTGCGAGGCCAATTTAAGAGTCCTGTGAGCCCGGACCCCGAGATCCTTCTGCTCTTCAACGCTACTAAGACTCCTGCCCTTAATAGTGTACTCGTTCATCCCGTTGGTTCTGCCGAAATGGACGACTACACATTTATCCGCGTTGAAGTCCATCTGCCACTTCTCCGCCCATTCCTGCATCCTATCTATGTCCTGCTGCAACTTTTGACATCCTTCCAGACCATCCACAACACCGCCGACCTTCGTGTCATCTGCGAACTTGCTAACCCATCCCTCCACTTCCTCATCCAGGTCATTTATGAAAATGACAAACAGCAAGGGTCCCAGAACAGATCCCTGGGGCACCCCACTGGTGACTGACCTCCATTCCGAAAAAGACCCATCCACAACCACTCTCTGCCTTCTGCAGGCAAGCCAGTTCTGGATCCACAAGGCCAAAGGCCCTTGGATCCCATGCCCTCTCACCTTCTCAAGAAGTCTTGCATGGGGGACCTTATCAAAAGCCTTGCTGAAGCCCATGTACACTACGTCCACGGCACTTCCTTCGTCAATGTGTTCAGTCACATTATCGAAGAACTCAACTAGGCTCGTAAGGCACGACCTGCCCTTGCCAAATCCATGCTGACTATTCCTGATCATGTCAAACCTCTCCAAATGCTTGTAAATCTTGTCCCTCAGAAGCCTCTCCATCAGCTTACCAACCACTGAGGTCAGACTCACCGGGCGGTAATTTCCCGGGCTATCTCTGTTCCCTTTCTTGAAAATAGGGACTACATCCGCAATCCTCCAATCTTCCGGAACCTCTCCCGTCTCCATTGACGACGCAAAGATCATCGCCAGGGGCTCTGCAATCACTTCCCTGGCCTCCCACAGTATCCTGGGTTACATCCCATCTGGTCCCGGTGACTTATCTATTTTGATAGATAAGTCACCACTCTGGGGAACAAGCCCAGAATCTGTCCTCTCAATTCCACACACTTCCATGTCCACACTCAAAGCTATCTTTGGCCAATCTGATCAATTCTACAAAGCCAGAAATGCAGCCATCTGCGCATAGTAAGATCCCACAGGATAGTAAGCACTGACCCTCTGACAGTGCAGCACTCCATCAGCACTGACCCTCTGACAGTGCGGCACTCCCTCAGCACTGACCCTCTGACAGTGTGGCACTACCTCAGCACTGACCCTCTGATAGTGCGGCACTCTCTCAGCACTGATCCTCTGACAGTGCGGCACTCCCTCAGCACTGACCCTCTGATAGTACAGCACTCCCTCAGCACTGACCCTCTGACAGTGCAACACTCCCTCAGCACTGACCCTCTGACAGTGCGGCACTCCCTCAGCACTGACCCTCTGACAGTGCGGCACTCCCTCAGCACTGACCCTCTGACAGTGCGGCACTCTCTCAGCACTGACCCTCTGACAGTGCGGCACTCCCTCAGCACTGACCCTCTGACAGTGCAGCACACACTCAGCACTGACCCTCTGACATTGTGGCACTCCCTCAGCACAGACCCTCCGATAGGGCGGCACTCCCTCAGCACCTACCCTCTGACAGTGCGGCACTCCCTCAGCACTGACCCTCTGACAGTGCGGCACTCCCTCAGCACTGACCCTCTGACAGTGCGGCACTCCCTCAGCACTGACTCTCTGGCAGTGCGGCGCTCCCTCAGCGTTGACCCTCTGACAGTGCGGCGCTCCCTCGGCACTGACCCTCTGACAGTGCGGCGCTCCCTCGGCACTGACCCCCTGACAGTGCAGCACTCCCTCAGCACTGACCTCTGACAGTGCGGCGCTCCCTCAGCACTGACCCTCTGACGGTGCGGCACTCCCTCAGCACTGACCCTCTGACAGTGCATCACTCCCTCAGCGCTGACACTCTGATAGTGCGGCGCTCCCTCAGCACTGACCCTCTGACAGTGCGGCACTCCCTCAGTACTAACCCTCTGACAGTGCGGCACTCCCTCAGCACTGACCCTCTGACAGTGCGGCACTCCCTCAGCACTGACCCTCTGACAGTGCGGCACTCCGTCAGCACTGACCCTCTGACAGTGCGGCGCTCCCTCAGCACTGACCCTCTGACAGTGCGGCACTCCCTCAGCACTGACCCTCTGACAGTGCGGCACTCCCTCAGCACTGACCCTCTGACAGTGCGGCGCTCCCTCAGCACTGATCCTCTGACAGTGCGGCGCTCCCTCAGCACTGACCCTCTAATAGTACGGCGCTCCCTCAGCACTGACCCTCTGACAGTGTGGCACTCCCTCAGCACTGACCCTCTGACAGTGCGGCACTCCCTCAGCACTGACCCTCTGACAGTGCGGCACTCCCTCAGCGCTGACACTCTGATAGTGCGGCACTCCCTCAGCACTGATCCTCTGACAGTGCGGCACTCCCTCAGCACTGACCCTCTGAAAGTGCGGCACTCCCTCAGTACTGACTCTCTGACAGTGCGGCACTCCCTCGGCACTGACCCACTGACAGTGCAGCACTCCCTCAGCACTGACCCTCAGACAGTGCAGCACTCCCTCAGCACTGACCCTCTGACAGTGCGGCGCTCCCTCGGCACTGACCCTCTGACAGTGCGGCACACCCTCAGCACTGACCCTCTGACAGTGCAGCACTCCCTCAGTACTGACCCTCTGACAGTGCGGCACTCCCTCAGCACTGACCCTCTGACAGTGCGGCGCTCCCTCAGCACTGACCCTCTGACAGTGCGGCGCTCCCTCAGCGCTGACCCTCTGACAGTGCGGCACTCCCTCAGCACTAACCCTCTGACAGTGCGGCGCTCCCTCAGCACTGACCCTCTGACAGTGCAGCGCTCCCTCAGCACTGACCCTCTGACAGTGCGGCACTCCCTCAGCGCTGACCCTCTGACAGTGCAGCACTCCCTCAGCACTGACCTCTGACAGTGCGGCGTTCCCTCAGCGCTGACCCTCTGACAGTGCAGCACTCCCTCAGCACTGACATCTGACAGTGCGGCACTCCCTCAGCACTGACCCTCTGACAGTGCGGCACTCCCTCAGCAGTGACCCTCTGACAGTGCAGCAATCCCTCAGCACTAACTCTCTGACAGTGCGGCACTCCCTCAGCACTGACCCTCTGACAGTGCGGCACTCCCTCAGCACTGACCCTCTGACAGTGCGGCGCTCCCTCGGCACTGACCCACTGACAGTGCAGCACTCCCTCAGCACTGACCCTCTGACAGTGCAGCACTCCCTCAGCATGGACCCTCTGACAGTGCAACGCTCCCTCAGCACAGACCCTCTGACAGTGCGGCGCTCCCTAAGCACTGACCCTCTGACAGTGCGGCACACCCTCAGCACTGACCCTCTGACAGTGCGGCACTCCCTCAGCACTGACCCTCTGACAGTACAGCACTCCCTCGGCACTGACCCTCTGACAGTGCGGCGCTCCCTCAGCACTGACCCTCTGACAGTGCGGCACTCCCTCAGCACTGACCCTCTGACAGTGCGGCACTCCCTCAGCACTGACCCTCTGACAGTGCGGCGCTCCCTCAGCACTGACCCTCTGACAGTGCGGCACTCCCTCAGCACTGACCCTCTGACAGTGCGGCGCTCCCTCAGCACTGACCCTCTGACAGTGCGGCACTCCCTCAGCACTGACCCTCTGACAGTGCGGCACTCCCTCAGCACTGACCCTCTGACAGTGCGGCACTCCCTCAGCACTGACCCTCTGACAGTGCGGCACTCCCTCAGCACTGACCCTCTGACAGTGCGGCGCTTCCTCAGCGCAGACCCTCTGACAGTGCGGCGCTCCCTCAGCGCTGACCCTCTGAAAGTGTGGCGCTCCCTCAACGCTGACCCTCTGACAGTGCGGCGCTCCCTCAGCACTGACCCTCTGACAGTGCGGCACTCTCTCGGCACTGACCCTCTGACAGTGCGGCACTCCATCAGCACTGACCCTCTGACAGTGCGGCGCTCCCTCAGCACTGACCCTCTGACAGTGCGGCACTCCCTCGGCACCGACCCCCTGACAGTGCGGCGCTCCCTCAGCACTGACCCTCTGACAGTGCGGCGCTCCCTCAGCGCTGACCCTCTGACAGTGCAGCACTCCCTCAGCACTGACCCTCTGACAGTGCGGCACTCCCTCAGCACTGACCCTCTGACAGTGCGGCTCTTCCTCTGCACTGACCCTCTGACAGTGCGGCACTCCCTCAGCACTGACCCTCTGACAGTGCGGCACTCCCTCAGTACTGACCCTCTGACAGTGCGGCGCTCCCTCAGCGCTGACCCTCTGACAGTGCGGCACTCCCTCAGCACTGACCCTCTGACAGTGCGGCGCTCCCTCAGCGCTGACCCTCTGACAGTGCGGCACACCCTCAGCACTGACCCTCTGACAGTGCGGCGCTCCCTCCGCACTGACCCTCTGACAGTGCGGCACTCCCTCAGCACTGACCCTCTGACAGTGCGGCACTCCCTCAGCACTGACCCTCTGACAGTGCGGCGCTCCCTCGGCACTGACCCTCTGACAATGCGGCGCTCCCTCGGCACTGACCCTCTGACAGTGCGGCACTCCCTCAGCACTGACCCTCTGACAGTGCGGCACTCCCTCAGCACTGACCCTCTGAGAGTGCGGCACTCCCTCAGCACTGACCCTTCGACAGTGCGGCACTCTCTCAGCACTGACCCTCTGACAGTGCAGCGCTCCCTCGGCACTGACCCACTGACAGTGCGGCACTCCCTCGGCACTGACCCTCTGACAATGCGGCACTCCCTCGGCACTGACCCTCTGACAGGGTGGCACTCCCTCAGCGCTGACCCTCTGACAGTGCGGCACTCCCTCAGTACTGACCCTCTGAAAGTTCGGCGCTCCCTCAGCACTGACCCTCTGACAGTGCGGCGCTCCCTCGGCACTGACCCTCTGACAGTGCGGCACTCCCTTAGCACTGACCCTCTGACAGTGCGGCACTCCCTCTGCACTGACCCTCTGACTGTGCGGCGCTCCCTCAGCACTGACCCTTCGACAGTGCGGCACTCTCTCAGCACTGACCCTCTGACAGTGCAGCGTTCCCTCGGCACTGACCCTCTGACAGTGCGGCACTCCCTCAGCACTGACCCTCTGACAGGGTGGCACTCCCTCAGCGCTGACCCTCTGACAGTGCGGCACTCCCTCAGCACTGACCCTTTGACAGTGCGGCGCTCCCTCAGCACTGACCCTCTGACAGTGCGGCACTCCCTCAGTACTGACCCTCTGACAGTGCGGCGCTCCCTCAGCACTGACCCTCTGACAGTGCGGCACTCCCTCAGTACTGACCCTCTGACAGTGCTGCACTCCCTCAGCACTGACCCTCTGACAGTGCGGCACTCCCTCAGCACTGACCCTCTGACAGTGCGGCACTCCCTCGGCACTGACCCTCTGACAGTGCGGCACTCCCTCAGCACTGACCCTCTGACAGTGCGGCACTCCGTCAGCGCTGACCCTCTGACAGTGCGGCACTCCCTCAGCACTGACCCTCTGACAGTGCGGCGCTCCCTCAGCACTGACCCTCTGACAGTGCGGCACTCCCTCAGTACTGACCCTCTGACAGTGCGGCACTCCCTCGGCACTGACCCTCTGACAGTGCGGCACTCCCTCAGCACTGACCCTCTGACAGTGCGGCGCTCCCTCAGCACTGACCCTCTGACAGTGCAGCACTCCCTCGGCACTGACCCTCTGACAGTGCGGCACTCCCTCGGCACTGACCCTCCAAAAGATATGATGTGGGATTGCCGGCGTTGGACTGGCGTAAACACAGTAAAAAGTCTGACAACACCAGGTTTTAGTCCAACCGATTTATTTGATAATATTCTCACAAGCAAGCAAGCTTTCGGGGTTACCTCGAAAGCTTGTGAGAATATTATCAAATAAATCGGTTGGACTAAAACCTGGTGTCAGACTTTTTACTCCAAAAGATAGACAGACAAGCTGGCAGCACTGATCTAGAGTTCCTGACTGGGCTGCAGGAATGAGCAGAGAGTTTTGTTCAGCTGAACCCTGAGCAGGTTTGTTGACACAGCTGTGATGGTTCACAGATTCTCCATTTTGTACCCTGTGTAACAGGGTTGTCTGGGTGATTTCACACCGTCCAATCCATGTCTAATGTTGAAGGATGCACCATGCTGCTCTCTCACTAGGGGGAGCTTTGAGCCCAGAGCATGGTTAGAATCAGCCACTGGCTTTATAAAATGAGTGATTCGAAAGAGTGAACATCCAGAAGACCTTTCCACTTGTTGGAGGGGCAACATCAACATCAGACTGTCATCAATAACTCCACTTGGAAAATTTAGGAGAAGTTTCTTTACAAAGGAATGGGGAGAATGTGGGACTCGCTCCCACGGGGGGACTGGGGGAGAATGTGGGACTCGCTCCCACGGGGAGTGGGGGAGAATGTGGGACTCGCTCCCACGGGGAGTGGGGGGAGAATGTGGGACTCGCTCCCACGGGGAGTGGGGGAGAATGTGGGACTCGCTCCCACAGGGGAGTGGGGGAGAATGTGGGACTCGCTCCCACGGGGGGGAGTGGGGGAGAATGTGGGACTCGCTCCCACGGGGAGTGGGGGAGAATGTGGGACTCGCTCCCACGGGGACTGGGGGAGAATGTGGGACTCGCTCCCACGGGGAGTGGGGGAGAATGTGGGACTCGCTCCCACGGGGAGTGGGGGAGAATGTGGGACTCGCTCCCATGGGGGGAGTGGGGGAGAATGTGGGACTCGCTCCCACGGGGAGTGGGGGAGAATGTGGGACTCGCTCCCACGGGGACTGGGGGAGAATGTGGACTCGCTCCCACGGGGAGTGGGGGAGAATGTGGGACTCGCTCCCACGGGGAGTGGGGGAGAATGTGGGACTCGCTCCCATGGGGGGAGTGGGGGAGAATGTGGGACTCGCTCCCACAGGGAGTGGGGGAGAATGTGGGACTCGCTCCCACGGGGAGTGGGGGAGAATGTGGGACTCGCTCCCATGGGGGGAGTGGGGGAGAATGTGGGACTCGCTCCCACGGGGGGAGTGGGGGAGAATGTGGGACTCACTCCCACAGGGAGTGGGGGAGAATGTGGGACTCGCTCCCACGGGGAGTGGGGGAGAATGTGGGACTCGCTCCCACGGGGAGTGGGGGAGAATGTGGGACTCGCTCCCACAGGGGGAGTGGGGGAGAATGTGGGACTCACTCCCACAGGGGGACTGGGGGAGAATGTGGGACTCGCTCCCACGGGGGGAGTGGGGGAGAATGTGGGACTCGCTCCCACGGGGGGAGAATGTGGGACTCGCTCCCACAGGGGGAGTGGGGGAGAATGTGGGACTCACTCCCACGGGGGAGTGGGGGAGAATGTGGGACTCACTCCCACAGGGGGAGTGGGGGAGAATGTGGGACTCACTCCCACGGGGGAGTGGGGGAGAATGTGGGACTCACTCCCACAGGGGGAGTGGGGGAGAATGTGGGACTCACTCCCACAGGGGGAGTGGGGAGAATGTGGGACTCGCTCCCACGGGGGGAGAATGTGGGACTCGCTCCCACGGGGGGAATGGGGGAGAATGTAGGACTCGCTCCCACGGGGGGAGTTGGGGAGAATGTGGGACTCGCTCCCACTGGGGGAGTAGGGGAGAATGTGGGACTCGTTCCCACGGGGGGAGTGGGGGGAGAATGTGGGACTCGCTCCCACAGGGGGAGTGGGGGAGAATGTGGGACTCGCTCCCACGGGGAGTGGGGGAGAATGTGGGACTCGCTCCCACGGGGAGTGGGGGAGAATGTGGGACTCACTCCCACAGGGAGTGGGGGAGAATGTGGGACTCGCTCCCACAGGGGAGTGGGGGAGAATGTGGGACTCGCTCCCACAGGGGGAGTGGGGGAGAATGTGGGACTCACTCCCACAGGGGAGTGGGGGAGAATGTGGGACTCGCTCCCACGGGGGGAGTGGGGGGAGAATGTAGGACTCGCTCCCACGGGGGGAGTTGGGGAGAATGTGGGACTCGCTCCCACTGGGGGAATGGGGGAGAATGCAGGACTCGCTCCCACGGGGGGAGTTGGGGAGAATGTGGGACTCGCTCCCACGGGGGGAATGGGGGAGAATGTAGGACTCGCTCCCACGGGGGGGAGTTGGGGAGAATGTGGGACTCGCTCCCACTGGGGGAGTGGGGGAGAATGTGGGACTCGTTCCCACGGGGGGAGTGGGGGAGAATGTGGGACTCGCTCCCACAGGGGAGTGGGGGAGAATGTGGGACTCGCTCCCACGGGGAGAGGGGGAGAATGTGGGACTCGCTCCCACGGGGAGTGGGGGAGAATGTGGGACTCACTCCCACAGGGAGTGGGGGAGAATGTGGGACTCGCTCCCACAGGGAGTGGGGGAGAATGTGGGACTCGCTCCCACAGGGGGAGTGGGGGAGAATGTGGGACTCACTCCCACAGGGGGACTGGGGGAGAATGTGGACTCACTCCCACAGGGGGAGTGGGGGAGAATGTGGGACTCACTCCCACAGGGGGAGTGGGGGAGAATGTGGGACTCGCTCCCACGGGGGGAGTGGGGGAGAATGTGGGACTCACTCCCACAGGGGGACTGGGGGAGAATGTGGGACTCGCTCCCACGGGGGGAGTGGGGAGAATGTGGGACTCACTCCCACAGGGGGAGTGGGGGGAGTATGTGGGACTCGCTCCCACGGGGGGAGTGGGGGAGAATGTGGGACTCACTCCCACAGGGGGACTGGGGGAGAATGTGGGACTCACTCCCACAGGGGGAGTGGGGGAGAATGTGGGACTCGCTCCCACGGGGAGTGGGGGAGAATGTGGGACTCGCTCCCACGGGGAGTGGGGGAGAATGTGGGACTCGCTCCCACAGGGAGTGGGGGAGAATGTGGGACTCGCTCCCACGGGGGGAGTGGGGGAGAATGTGGGACTCGCTCCCACGGGGGGAGAATGTGGGATTCACTCCCACAGGGGGAGTGGGGGAGAATGTGGGACTCGCTCCCACGGGGAGTGGGGGAGAATGTGGGACTCACTCCCACAGGGGGAGTGGGGGAGAATGTGGGACTCGCTCCCACAGGGAGTGGGGGAGAATGTGGGACTCGCTCCCACAGGGAGTGGGGGAGAATGTGGGACTCACTCCCACAGGGGGAGTGGGGGAGAATGTGGGACTCGCTCCCAAAGGGGGAGTGGGGGACAATGTGGGACTCGCTCCCACGGGGGGAGTGGGGGAGAATGTGGGACTCGCTCCCACGGGGGGAGAATGTGGGACTCGCTCCCACGGGGGGAGTGGGGGAGAATGTGGGACTTGCTCCCACGGGGGGAGTGGGGGAGAATGTGGGACTCAATCCCACAGGGGGAGTGGGGGAGAATGTGGGACTCGCTCCCACGGGGGAGTGGGGGAGAATGTGGGACTCACTCCCACGGGGGAGTGGGGAGAATGTGGGACTCGCTCCCACGGGGAGTGGGGGAGAATGTGGGACTCACTCCCACGGGGGGAGTGGGGCGAGAATGTGGGACTCGCTCCCACGGGTGGTGAGCGGGGGAGAATGTGGGACTCGCTCCCACGGGGGCAGTGGGGGAGAATGTGGGACTCGCTCCCATGGGGGAGTGGAGGAGAATGTGGGACTCGCTCCCATGGGGGAGTGGGGAGAATGTGGGACTCACTCCCACGGGGTAGTGGGGGAGAATGTGGGACTCGCTCCCACGGGGGAGTGGGGAGAATGTGGGACTCGCTCCCACGGGGAGTGGGGGAGAATGTGGGACTCACTCCCACGGGGGGAGTGGGGGAGAATGTGGGACTCGCTCCCACGGGTGGAGAGCGGGGGAGAATGTGGGACTCGCTCCCACGGGGGCAGTGGGGGAGAATGTGGGACTCGCTCCCACAGGGGGAGTGGGGGAGAATGTGGGACTCGCTCCACAGGGAGTGGGGGAGAATGTGGGACTCGCTCCCACAGGGAGTGAGGGAGAATGTGGGACTCGCTCCCACGGGGGGGGAGTGGGGAGAATGTGGGCCTCGCTCCCACGGGGGGAGTGGGGGAGAATGTGGGACTCGCTCCCACGGGGGGAGAATGTGGGACTCGCTCTCACGGGGAGTGGGGGAGAATGTGGGACTCACTCCCACAGGGGAGTGGGGGAGAATGTGGGACTCGCTCCCACGGGGGGAGTGGGGGAGAATGTGGGACTCGCTCCCACGGGGAGTGGGGGAGAATGTGGGACTCACTCCCACGGGGGAGTGGGGGAGAATGTGGAACTCGCTCCCACGGGGAGTGGGGGAGAATGTGGGACTCGCTCCCACGGGGAGTGGGGGAGAATGTGGGACTCGCTCCCACAGGGAGTGGGGAGAATGTGGGACTCACTCCCACGGGGGAGTGGGGGAGAATGTGGGACTCGCTCCCACGGGGGAGTGGGGAGAATGTGGGACTCGCTCCCACGGGGAGTGGGGGAGAATGTGGGACTCACTCCCACGGGGGGGAGTGGGGGAGAATGTGGGACTCCCTCCCACGGGGGGAGAGCGGGGGAGAATGTGGGACTCGCTCCCACGGGGGGAGTGGGGGAGAATGTGGGACTCGCTCCCACGGGGGGAGTGGGGGAGAATGTGGGACTCGCTCCCACGGGGAGTGGGGGAGAATGAGGGAGTCGCTCCCCATGGGGAGTGGGGGAGAATGTGGGACTCGCTCCCACGGGGAGTGGGGGAGAATGTGGGACTCGCTCCCACGGGGAGTGGGGGAGAATGAGGGACTCGCTCCCATGTGGAGTGGGGGAGAATGTGGGACTCACTTCCACGGGGAGTGGGGGAGAATGTGGGACTCACTCCCACAGGGAGTGGGGGAGAATGTGGGACTCGCTCCCACGGGGGGAGTGGGGGAGAATGTGGGACTCGCTCCCACAGGGGGAGTGGGGGAGAATGTGGGACTCGCTCCCACGGGGGGAGTGGGGGAGAATGTAGGACTCGCTCCCACGGGGGGAGTTGGGGAGAATGTGGGACTCGCTCCCACTGGGGGAATGGGGGAGAATGCAGGACTCGCTCCCACGGGGGGAGTTGGGGAGAATGTGGGACTCGCTCCCACGGGGGGAATGGGGGAGAATGTAGGACTCGCTCCCACGGGGGGAGTTGGGGAGAATGTGGGACTCGCTCCCACTGGGGGAGTGGGGGAGAATGTGGGACTCGTTCCCACGGGGGGAGTGGGGGAGAATGTGGGACTCGCTCCCACAGGGGGAGTGGGGGAGAATGTGGGACTCGCTCCCACGGGGAGAGGGGGAGAATGTGGGACTCGCTCCCACGGGGAGTGGGGGAGAATGTGGGACTCACTCCCACAGGGAGTGGGGGAGAATGTGGGACTCGCTCCCACAGGGAGTGGGGGAGAATGTGGGACTCGCTCCCACAGGGGGAGTGGGGGAGAATGTGGGACTCACTCCCACAGGGGGACTGGGGGAGAATGTGGGACTCACTCCCACAGGGGGAGTGGGGGAGAATGTGGGACTCACTCCCACAGGGGGAGTGGGGGAGAATGTGGGACTCGCTCCCACGGGGGGAGTGGGGGAGAATGTGGGACTCACTCCCACAGGGGGACTGGGGGAGAATGTGGGACTCGCTCCCACGGGGGGAGTGGGGAGAATGTGGGACTCACTCCCACAGGGGGAGTGGGGGAGTATGTGGGACTCGCTCCCACGGGGGAGTGGGGGAGAATGTGGGACTCACTCCCACAGGGGGACTGGGGAGAATGTGGGACTCACTCCCACAGGGGGAGTGGGGGAGAATGTGGGACACACAGTGAGCACGTGA